>JAVHJQ010000851.1:0-19506 GCA_031306095.1 Pyricularia sp. CD86 | reverse complement strand
CGCCCAGGGAACAAACCGCTTGAGAACTGGGGAAAGGCAGCGACCGGAGAAATTAAAAAAAAATCAATAGAAAAAACAAAACCCTAAAAAATGCAACGGCACAACAGGTACGAGGGTGATTCTGCCGAGCGGGAGCCTCTTGATTACTCTGGCTACTCCCACTTCCAAGATCAGCCACAAGCTGCTACCCACTACGACGACCACAGTCAATACCAACAACAACAACAACAACAATCACAACAACAAAATCACCACCACCACCACCACCAACAACAACAACAACCACAGGATTACTACGACCAAGACCACACCCGCGACCGGTACGACGACAGTGAAAACAATCGCCAATCCCCTTCACCTCCGCGCACCGCTGCCGGCACCTATCAACCCGACGCTGATTTGGACGCATCACTGGTTCGTCTGCGAGCCGAACGAAGGAACGACCACGACCGTCATAAGTGGCCCGGCGCTGCTTCACCAAACCCGGATATAGTTTCACCTTTGTCGTCGCCACAGCCAGCTGACAGTGGCTATTGGGGCCAGGAGCACGGTGGCCGAGCGAGACCGCCTAAAAGCAACGTCACGCCAGGCGCCGACAATTTTAGCGCCTCCGCCGGCGGTGGCATGGCTGGAATTGCCTACCAAGTAGCCGACCGCAACGCTAGAGAGAGTGGGTTAGAGGCCATGAGGGGCACCGATCCAGACCAACCAAACTACCCGGAGCAGGCGCATCACGCTGCGCAGAATGGCCACAATCACAATGATGACTTTGGCCGACAGTCTCCATACCCATCCCCCTCCGATGGGCCACGGCAAAGAGGCTACGGACATGATGCTGGGGACAGGGATTCTCATTCTAGTCTCACTGGCCTTGGTGCCTCTGGCATCCCTCCAGGCAGATCAACGCCAGGCAACGTTACGCCGTCAAGAAGCCCTTTGAGTCGCAGCGCCGTGTACACTGATGACCCATACTTGAGCTTTTCGAGAACAAGCCTACCAAATCTCGGCGTCGTCAACCCGCACGACATTTTCGACGACGGGGACGACGGCCTCGACTACGGTAGGAAAAATCACCGCACATCAATGTTGAGCTTGGGAGCATCGAGCAACCGGAGTGGCAGTAATCTGGGTGCCGCTGCCGCTGCCGCAGGCGCCGGTGCTGGGCGGGCTGGTAGCGGATCCAGAGCTGCTACGTATGGACCTGTTAATAGCAATACCCCGTATGAGGAGACACACAACCTCGGTGCCGATAAGACCTGGGGCGAGAAGCCAAAAGGCAAGTCAAAGGTTTGGAGGCTCGTCGTTATCGGGATTGTTGCTGTTGCCATCATTGCCGCCTTGGCGCTGGGCATCGTCTTCGGTGTGGCTCTGAAGGATGGCGGCGGAGGTGGCACAGCCGCCTCCTCTGGACAGACGGCTGAGGAGGATCAGGCCACAAACGGCGAACTCGATGCGGACAGCCAAGAGATCAAGTCATTGATGAACAACAATCAGCTGCACAAAGTCTTCATGGGTATGGACTACACCCCGCTTAATACGCAGTACCCGGACTGCCTCAAGTCCCCACCGTCACAGAACAACGTCACACGCGACATTGCTGTGTTGTCTAAGCTCACCAACATTGTTCGTACCTATGGCACTGACTGCAATCAAACCGAAATGGTCATCACTGCGATCGACAGGCTCAAACTAAAGGGCAAGATGAAGGTGTGGCTCGGAGTCTGGCAGGATGGGAATGAGACAACAAACGCGCGACAGCTGGGTGAGATGTGGAATATCCTCGATCACCATTCCAAAGATGGTCGCAAGCCAGAGGACTACTTCAAGGGCCTGATCGTCGCCAACGAGATTTTGTACCGCGAGGAGATGACAAAAAGTCAACTGAAGCTTCTCTTGTCAAACGTGAAGACCAATCTGACTACCAGGGGCATCAACCTTCCTGTGGCGACATCAGACCTCGGTAAAGATTGGAAAGATAAAGATTTTGCCGACACATCGGAGTACATCATGGCGAATATCCACCCCTTTTTCGGCGGGACGCCGGCAGACAAAGCTGCGGCATGGACGATGGACTTCTGGAATGACTTCGTCAAGGCGAATCAGAAGTCAGAGGCAGAGAAGAATGTTATTGCTGAGTATGGGTGGCCGTCACAGGGTGGGCAGAGATGTCCGGATAATGCCGCAAGCTGCTCAACGTTCGCCACGGCGGACATCCAGGGGCTTAACAAGGTTTTACAAGATTGGGTGTGCCCGGCGCTCAACAATGGGACGAACTACTTTTGGTTCTCGGCGTTTGATGAGCCGTGGAAAATCAAGTTCAACACCGCGAAGGAGAATTGGGAGGATCACTGGGGGCTCATGACCGTCGACAGGAAACTCAAGAGTGGGGTAACGATTCCGGATTGTGGTGGCAAGGAGGCGCCGGCCGCTTGAAGCAATATCCTCTTCTTTTTTCTCTCTCTCTTTTTGTGGTCATACTATGAGTTGGGGATTCTCTTGGTGCACTTGCTTCGCTGTGCTTGGATTTGAGAGTCGGTAGGGATTTACGCTTATTTTTCAAAGGGAGTTTGGGGGAAACATGTTTTATACTTTGTCATCATTTCCATGTTTATTTTATTTTTATCTTGGTTTTTTTTCTGGGCTGTTTCCATCGAAAGCAACATGGTAAACCATTTTCTTTGTTTTTTTTTGCAACGCCAAGGATGCTGTTCTGGTAATTTCGGTGAAGGAGTGTTCATTTTCTTTGCTTGTGCTTGATATGGTTAACCGGGAAAGTAGAGGTTTTGACAAAGGGTGGGCTTGTGGACTCGGTGAAGATAGGTACCTAGTTGTATAAATGTATAAATAAGTAGGTAGTGAAGTGAATGAAAGCATTCTCTGATCATAATCGCATTGATTGTCATTATTAGTGAGGTGCGCAGAACCAATAGAGGGTTAGGACTGAACCCACTCCAAGCTTAGCGACGGTTACCTGACAGGTCTCAGGCTTGCTACCTCCATGTCTAGGCCCGTTAGCTTTCTACCCCGCAGGCGCGGGAAGTCCTAACAGGGATGTAGTGACGTCTAACTCTAGGCGCGTCCTGCGTGAGGTCGCTAGCTTCAATTAAAATCGACGCGACAGCTTCAACCTCATACCTGGTAGTTGCCTCTTGCGCATTCGCCCTGCGAATACGAATATCCATACCTGCGCAAGTTCCAACCGTCAAAATACGACCTAGACTGCGGGCACAGTCCCATCTCGACGGATACCGGGGTTTATGCTTATATATGTGCCATCAATTACTAGTGCTCTCTAGTCACAACGGAGAGGCCGCTGCGATATCATAGGAACCAACCCCGTCGTCGTCCTCTGTCCGGTATATGCCTGCCACCCTCGTGACCGGCACCGACTCGATTCCCCGAACCTCTTTACCGCACATAAAAACAAGGAGGGACTAAGAAAAGGCAATATCCGGGGGCCTTGCGGGGTCGCGACCGCTGGCTTGGAGAAGCTTGGTCTGTTTGTTTGTCTGGAGTAGTAGGAGCCGTCAAAATGGAAGACGATGACAGAGGTACGGATCGACAACCAAAGATGCGACACTCTTGCGCACATCCAAAAGCACTCAAAGAATATTCGACACTCACACACGTGCAACTTTTTACTGCCTAGAATCCAACGCAAGCTCCGATAATGAACAGGATGAGGTGATGGAGGACGCGGTCGAGGAGCCCGAGGTCGAAGACAATGATGGAGAAGACGAGGAAGATAATGAAAACGAGAACGATGACGAGGAGGAAGACGACGGCGAGAACGAAGATGCCGATGTGATGCAAGACAAGTCCAATGACGATAAGACCGTCACCGGGAAGGAGACCGCCGCCGCGGCCATCGATGGAGGAGACGGCGCTTCCACGGCGAGCCAGAAACGTCCAGGTAGCAGTGGCAGCAATGCCGACGACGGCAGCAAGGACGACCGTGTGGCAGGGAAGGCACCAGAGACAGATGCGACGCGGGAAAAGACGCCGGCGGTCCCAATCAAACCTGGGTGGCGACCCAAGATAGACCCGAAGCGCATCTCGGCGCGCCTTTACGACATTGTGCCCACCATGGCGGCTCCGCAGGCGACTAGCATTAATGCCTTTGCTGCGACGCCCGACCAGCGCTTCTGGGTCACCGGAGGGTCGGATGGATACGTGCGCAAGTACGATGCCCAGGGGACCATAAACGGGAAGCTGCCGTTGACGGTGGCGCAGCGTCACCCATTTGTCGACTCTGTTGTCAAGGCCGGCATTCTGATGAGCTACTGGGAGAACGAGGAGGTGTCAGGGCCCAGCGGCGGCAGTAGCAGTACCAGTGCTGGAGTCGGAGGTGTCGGGAGCAGTAGCGGGGCCTTGGCCTTTGGGGTCGGCGCGGCTACCCACGATCACGTCCTCAGCCCCGTGTACAGTATCGCGGTGCAGGCCCAGGGGCTGTGGGTACTGTCGGGCACAGAAGGCGGCGGCATCAACCTGTCAAGCGGGCGGCACGAGGAAGGCAAGCGGATTGCGTGCTTACACAAGCACAGCAGCGCTGTCAGCGTGCTGACCATGTTACCGGACGAGAAGACAGTGCTGAGTGGCAGCTGGGACAAAACAGTTGCCGACTGGGATCTTAACAATGGTCAGGTTCGGCGCACCTTTGTCGGCAGCGGAAGCCAGATCTCGGTCGTGGAGCTCAGGCCGCTCTGTGGCGCTCCCGTGCCGTCGCTGGGGGCCTTGTTTGACGACGAGAACAACGGCGATGTCAAGGGCGTGTGGTCTACCATGAGCAGCAACAATGACGCCAAGTTCCGCAACGGGTCGCTGAGCAACGGCATCAGTCAAGGTAACTCTGGCGCAAGTGGCACAGGGACCAATGGCGCAGCGGGTCTTGGCGGTACTGGTTCTAGTGCTGCTGGCGGTGACGGTGGGGTAGGAACCGCATTTGCACAAACGGCATCACCAGCACACGAGAGTCTTTTCGGCAGCCCGGCCGGGTCCTTGTTTGGGGACGACACCATTGGCGGCAATGGAAATGTGTTTGGTGACGACGACGACGACTTCAATACTCACACCATGGACATGGACCTTAATGGGGGAGGCGAGTCAGGTCAAAACGGTGGCGTGGCTGCTGGTGCTAGTGCGGATGATATAGCTATGGGTGGCACTGATGAGGGACAGGCTAAAGATGCTGTCGGCGATACTGCCAACAATGGAGCCTCCGCCGCTCAACCTGCTACTGCAATCGCTACTGCCACAGGGGATGACGCGGCCGGAGCATCTCAAACAACAGTCTCGTCGGGCACAGAGCTGCCACCGTCTATAGCACCGCCGACGACATCCGCAATAGCAACCTCGTCAACAGGCGAAATTGACATCAAGAAAGAACCAGCCTTGTCGTCCGAGCCAGCCATCGCTGCCGCCGCCTCTGCTACTGAAAATAACACAGACCAACCGAATATTGTCTTCAACTCTGCTGCCCCGGCACACGCGGACCCTACCCAGATGTCTGACCAGGTCTTCCTATCAGCCTCGATCGACGGCACGCTGCGCATATGGGATCGACGCGTACCTCGCGATCCCGTAGCCCGCATCGGCACCCGCCCAGGCGTCCCGCCGTGGTGCATGGGGGCATGCTGGAGCCCCGATGGCAACTGGATCTACGCCGGCCGTCGCAATGGCACCGTCGAGGAGTACAGTATTCACAAGGCCAGGTCGGGCTGGGCACCTGAGCGCGCTCTGAAGCTGCCCGCGGGGAGCGGTGCGGTAAGCGCCGTAAGGGCCATGCCGAATGGGAGGCATCTTGTTGTGTAAGTCTTTGCATCTTCCATACACCCCCCTCCCTTTTCTTTTCTATTACTTGTAGTTTGACAACCACTGACAATACCCAAAGTGCGTCGCACGACATTCTCCGTCTCTACGACCTCCGCGACAGCTCCGCGTTCAAGGGTTCGTCTGTTCCCTTCCTCATCGTACCGGGGCCGCCCCGGGCAGGCGTCATTGCGCAACTCTACATCGACCCTTCAGCCCGCTTCATGGTGTCGATTGCGGGCACGCGCGGCTGGGACGGCACTTCAACCGAATGCCTGGTGGGTTACGAGATTAATGTTGCCGGCTAGGGACCGGGCAGCCGGGCCGTGGTCAAGAGTGTAACATGAGTCTATTTGGCTGTCAGAGTATCAGTCGCGTCTTCTCGATATGCTTACTGTGTGTCTTTGGTTCAGTGTGTGTATGTGTGTGTGTGTGTGTGTGTATGTGCGTGTTGTTTTTATTATATGTCTCCCTGCTCACTTGGTGCTCGAGCGTGGATATATAATACAGCGCCTTGGCTTTGGGCTTGTGAAGGGCGGTTATTTATCCAACAGTTACTGTACGTCTAGCCGGGCATTATCGGCCAATGTAGGGGATACAATTGGAGTCACACAAGCGAGGTAGAACATCCGGCTTTCTGCGGCGTCACATATTTGTTTCCCGTTGCCTTGTATAGTAGCGTATTTATAGTTATACTCTTGCAAGACTACCGGAGCAATATAATAGTGCTCATGTCTGCGTGCGTGTCGGATAGGGCTACCTGTGGAAGTACGAGCGTCATGTAGGAAATTAAATAGCCAAGACTGCCTCATTTCCTCTTGCTCATGGGGAGCTGTTTTCGCTTCTGAAAAAAATGATTGTACTACTCACAGGATTGCACAGCTTACGGAGACAGCGCTGGATGCACTGTTATAAGTCAAGGCTCGCAAATGGACTTGGGGAGATTTCAGGTCGAGAACTCCATGCTCGGTTTAGGAGAAACTAATCTAGTAGGCCTTTAGGCTTAGCTCGCGCAAATGTTTGAGAAGAAAGTCAACGAGGTGACGCAAAAATGGAATAGAACAAGGTAAGCAACCCACCATAGGACGGACTGAGAAGAAATCCATTTAACCCTTCGGCTGATAGAATGCTTGGATTTGAGTGCAATGTGGTATGTTTGAATAAGCAACCAAAATATGATGTACGATAAAAAGCCAAATAATTTGCTTGTGTACCTGTGATCCCTTTCTGTGAACTCCTCACTTCGGAAAAAGTCGAGTAAAGATGCCAGACACTAAGTCTTTCCGGTCAGTCCAATAGTCTAAACAATATACCTCAGACTACTCACTTGAAACGAAAACTGCAAAAAGAGCCGGAATAAGCAAGGATAAAAACACAGGTTCACCAGCTATCGGGCCCGATTCTGACCATCTAGTAGATCCATAACACGGTCCATCGCAATCCTGAACTCGCCAGTCTCGGATGCAATCTCATCTTCAGACACGCCTGATGCCCGGACCCTGGTTACTATTGCTTCAGTCGCCTCGTTTAGCCGGTCGAGAGCGGCTGCCATGCGTGGGTACGTTAGCTGAATGAGGGTAAGTGCCGCTTCGTGCTGTGCCTTGGCAAGCTGGTTGAGGTTTTGGACCTGCGCATTGAAGCTGCTCGACTGATAAACAACCACAGGCGAGCCACCACCACCATCTCTGGGCTGGCTGCCGTGTTGCAAAGCCTCGATGCTATTACGCTGCTGGCTCATCTGGCCACTGAGGTTTTGCACGACGTTTCGAAGTGCTTCGAACTGGGTTTCCATGCTAGGTCGGGGGCGTTTGCCGCGGCTTGAGGCGTCGTCATCTGTGCCGGGAATTTTTCTTTTGACGCGGGCGCCATTGCTACCCATACTCATATCGCTGTCCGGGTCTCCATGATTGTTGCTCAGTGAGAAGGGCGGTGAGTCTGGTTTCTTAGACTTGGTCACCACACTGGCCCGTTTCGTGGTGGTGCGTTGGTTACTACGAGGAGACATAGATGCTGAGGTGGAAGATGCGGGCGAGTCCTGAGCCATGCTCGCAGCAGGAGCTGTGCTCCCTGTCGTTTTCTTTTTGCCTGTCATGCCTGTCGTGCGGCGGGCAAAAGACCGTGTCGATAGGGGCCGGGAGGGTCCCATGTCTCGGGCGGGTTCCGGGGGTGCCATTTCAATTTCAGGCCCGCGAGGGATGGTCTCGATACTTCGGAAGATGGCACTGGATGCCGTAGAAGGGGTGGGGTAGAGTTGCTGTGCAGCGGGAGTCCTTGGGGTAGCGAGTTTGCCCAGATCCATGGAGGGCAGGGTTTGACTTCTGCGGTTTGCAGCGGCTGTGGTTTCGAGGAAGGCCTTGATGGGTACACTGGTTTTCTTTTGCCTGATACTGTTGTCAAAGTCGGCCATCTTGGAGTCGTGGTCCTGGCGGTTTTGGAGTCTTGTGTGAATTTTCGAATGTCAGCTATCTAAAGTACTTGAATAAGGTGGGCATTAGGTGGAGAGTATAGTAGAGTGTATGGGCAAGATGGGCAAGGAATTCGGTTACCTTCTAGCAGAAGCCTCAGCCATTGCGGCCTTAAGCAACCTTTCCCTCTCCTGGTCGCTTGCAAGTGAGTATTCAACTGTCCGTCTGACAGCAATCCGGGCATTTAACATGGCCTTGTAGTCGGCGTTTCTCGCATTTCGAGAGTGCTGGTCCCGTGTAATGCTGAGTTCCGACTCGTTTGCCACGTCGGGGTGCATAGAGAGACTCCTGTGAGTGCCAGCCATTGTTGCAGCTCGCGTTATGGGTGACTGACTGCCGCAGGTTCGGACGGCTTGTAATTGATGAGACCGAAATGTTCAAGAGGGGATATCGGAAGGAAGAGGCAGATTGGAAAACTAAAAACTCAATACGATGGGAGTGTAGAGAACACCGGCAAGGTAGGCCGTAGAGGATCGGTAATGTGATTTCTCACAGATTAGACTCGCTTTGAGGTAAAGTAGGGAGAAATAGGAAACATCCAAAAACAAAGATGAGATCGGGCAAACTCCGTCGCTCAGAAACAAATTGAGGCCTTGAAGGTTCCAGAGTTGGTAGGCTGCGCCGGCCGGTGTGCAAGTGTGCTTGTAAAAAGAAAGAAAGAAAGAAAGTTTCCAGGCACGAAAGAAAGGATTGCCTTTGATTGTGAAGCCTGTGACATGGAGATGAAATAAATTAAATGTGTTTACGTGCTTGCGTGAAGAGCCAGCTGTCAGGGAAAGGCGTAGGCAGGTAGAGATAGAAGGCGATTCCAACGAATTCCAGACGGCAGCACCTAGATTTCACTGCACTCAGGTAGGGTACCCCAATCGAGGTACACTACTCTCTTTTTTGCGACGCAGGAAGGTAGGTACCTAGGCAGGTAGGTAGTGGAGTAGGAAGGGCAGGTAACTAGAACCTCTCAAGTTTGGAAGGATAAATGCAGCGGATGAGAATACCGTTGTAGGCAGGAACGAGATATGGGAAAGTGGAATAGGTATGGTATGCTGTGGATCACAGGGGAAGAGAAATGAAGAAGGGACAAAGGAAGTTGCGAGATGACGGCAGCCAATAAAAGAAAGCCCAAAGGCACAATGAGAAGAGAAGCAGGAAGGTACCTATGAAAGAGGAAAAGCCCTCCAAAATACGATCGATCAACAAGCGGTGACAAGGAAAAAAGCTCAACTCACCAACTGCCGCCACACAGCGACTTCAAAGTACCTAAATAATTATTGTGAAGCTGCAGCGCTCTGGAATGGCTGTAGACGTGGCTCACTCAATGAGCAAAGATGCCATAGTTGTCTGCTTGGTGATTACTTTTCGAATTCCGGAAGAAAAGTTGATGTTGATATGGGAGTCAAAGAGCATTGTTTGATCGTAAAAGAGAAAGGTGCATGCAAATAACCTTGTCATAAACTCAAGTCATACAGCTTACCAGCCTTTGAACAGCAAACTGAGGCGGAATGCAAAAGCGTATGTCACCTTCTAAGCATCTAATAGTCAGGTAAAGAAAGAACTGGGTTTCTGGATCGAAACTTGGCCACACAAATGCTATTGAGGTAGTCTTGAGGAGATGTTTACTGTCATCTCTGTTCATTAGCAAGAATTGTTTGCCCACGCTTACCTACATGCCCATCCTAATGACAAGTTGACAACTCAGAGAATCGAATGGCGAGGGTCTTCTGATACACGGGCTCGTGCATTACCGTGCGGCCTGAATATAACTACATTCCCGGGCGCCATATGCTAATACTAAGTGAGCAGTTGGGAAATACGACACATTTTCAAGACGGGAAGGATAAGAAAACAAAGAGCAAGCGGAGATTTGCATTACAATTCCCCAGGGAGGATCAAACAGTCAGCATTGGTATGTTCGCCTCTTCTCATCATGATCGGAATTTCCACCACCTTGCCTTGCATTAGACCCAGCGTCCAGAGAGCAAAGACACGGACTAGCTATACGGAGCACCAGGAAATAAGGATAACCTCAGCGGTACAAACCCTGTGGTGTCAGGAGAGAAAGTTGATACTCGCCGCCTTGTCCTTTTCGTTTGCTATCAGAAATTAAACACAGGAAAGAAACACCCAAGATCAGTTTAACCAGTCAAATGCGTTATGTGAAGCTTTTCTATGTGCGTCTATTGCTTGTGCGCTCAAGTGAATCACAGCCCACCCAGTCTCTGCCAGATCCAAGCCATGGGGACCCAACTCCGAAATGCTCAGCTCGCGCTGATTCTTGCGTTATCTTTTGCGCTAAAAAATGCAAATCTTTTTTAAAAAAAAAGAAAAACTAGGTTGATTTATGGCTCAAGTTGAACAAATTCTAGCACCAATAAACAGCCAAAAGAACAGAGGTGCGGACAACGTGAGTCAAAATTATATGCGGTAACTTGGAAGTGGGAAACTGTGTATTCTTATAAAGCAAGCTGGATGAGTGCGGCGATGAGACTGACACAGGCGGTGGAGTATAGAGCCCAAGCCAGCTCAACATAATTGCCAAGGGGTATGCTGCGTATCCAGACTGTAGACTAGAGGTGCACCAGGTTTATCAACAATGTTGCATGGTACATCATCTGTGTATTTTCCTTTTTTAGGGGAGGCTTCCATGCACTGACTGATCAAGACAAGGGGCAATCAGCTGCAGGGGTTTGGGGGGTGGGGGAGAGGTTCGCTAAATGTAAGCCCGCGACGGCCGAGTGCCGCAAGGAACTTGAGTTTTCTGTGGGCGCCGGGGCTAAGATCCCGGCTGGGACAAGGCAGGTCAGATTGTGTTCGTGGTCGGTTGCTAGCTTCAAGGTGCTGGCTGCCCGTGAGAGATGACGCCGTGACATATCCCAAGCTTCCAGAGCTACACGAACCAGTCTCACTATTCCCTACCAAACGCGGGTTCAACCACATACTAGTCGTTGATGGGTGCGCTGAAGGGTGTTTGTGACAGTTTTGCAGGTGGGTTTGCAAATCGTGGCTGATAGCAATCCCACTTGTTGGTGAGCACAGAGCGAAGGGTTCCAACTTGACAGCATCGGATGGTTCAGAAAACTTCGCAGAGTAGCCTGAGGAATTCGCGCGGACAAGTTCCTGTGACTGAAGAGACGAATCTCCAGACTCATGTGATGTTCCCGTAGACTCTTTAGCGTGGGCCGAGGAGGACTAGTCCGACTGAACCCCGCTGTCCACTGTCGCGGAATCGAGCGAGCGTCGTGACTTCTAGTCTGACGACTTCTCGGCTCCATTGGCACCACCACGCCAAAGGCCATAGAAACCCTCGCAATTTTTCCACAACTTGATTGTCCCGTCTTCGGAAGCTGTAGCGTACAGCTTGCCGTCAGGAGAGAAAGCAATTGACCAGACCGGCCCATGGTGGCCCTTGTGCACGTCTGAATAAAGTAGTTTTGGTAAGTAATGTGAGCAGTAGACACATCAGGGATGCGCAAGGATCAGTGAGTGGATGGGGGCGATTTGCAGCGAACATACCAATCTCCTTTCCATCTTCGTAGCTGTAGACACGCACCCAAGTACCGGGCTCTTCACCCACAGCAAACTTCCTCTGCTTCAGGTCCAGCGCCACACTCGCGATACCATGGCTTAGTTTGATACGCTTCAGCTCTTCGTTCATCTGACGGCCGCCGAAGAAGATAACCGTCTTCCCCGCCGCCACAGCGAGCACAGGAGATCCACCATTGATATCACTCGCATCCGCAAATTGGGGATCAAGCTGTGAGGACTCGCAAGACTTGATCTCGTCATCAAGAACGAGGGACTTGACCAGACTCTTAGTCGGCACATCGAACCAGCGTAGAGTCTTGCCCGAGGCTGTAATGATCTTGGTTGGGTCCGGAGACCAGACAATAGCCTTGATGGGATCAGTGTGTGTGCCCGCACCAATCTCGTGGGCCTCCAAGGACTCGATCGCAACCTCCTCCGTAGTCTCAGCGAGTTTCTTGGACGCCGCCTGGAGATCCCACAAACGCAGCTTTTTCTCGAAGCCACCTGTGGCTACCATGTCGGAGGTGTTCGGAGGGTATGCGATGGCACGAACAATGTGTTCATGTTTGAGAGTAAAGAGAACCTCGCCGGTGTGAGAGTTCCAGATTTTGCTGTACATTACATGCCATAGGCGTCAGGGTCAGCAACGCGCAAACACATACATCTGAATGAACAGAAGTCCCAAGCATACCAACTGAAATCGGCCGAGGCGGTAGCGGCATTACTCATGTCAGGGCTCAACTTTGCCTGCCAAACAGCACCCTTGTGACCGATAAAAGTGCCGATCCAGTCTCCTGTCTGGCCTTGCCGCAGCATGGGGTTTCCATCTGTCGCAAACGTCATGTCAGATGCGCAAATCTTGAGACTTGGTCCAAGTCGCGTATGGAAATGGGAAACAAACCTTTGCAGGCCGAAATCATAAAGTAGTTCTCGCTCTCGAAGGTAGAAGAGAAGTTGATGTGGGGAACTGGTCGCGAATGACCGTGGCAGGTCAGCGGCACATATTGACGAGGAGCTTCGGTAGCCATTGTGTAGTTCGAGTCCGAATAGCTCGTGTTAATAAGGCTGGGAGTTGACAGATAGTCCAATTTTCGAGTCGACCGGAAAGCGTATAGACAAGGCGAAAGACACCAGGCGCAATTCTATACCCCTAATCAAAGTGACGAGGGGCTTGTAGGAAGCCTTGAAATGATAGTGGTGGATGCAGATCCAAAAAGAGGCACTCTATGCCTTTCCAAAGACAATAATGCCGATTATGGGCGAGTGAAGCGGGAGATTTTCGTTCAAGTCGTCAGGTCGTGTCGGTCGTCAGGAGTAGGCTAAGGAGGGTAGGTAGGGGTTGCTTATGTCGGGTTCGTTGATAGAGACGAGCGTGCCGCTGGTGGGAAGCAACAGTCGAGGATAGAAAAAAAAAGGCTATTGACAAGGAAGGTAGAAACGTATTGTACCAAAAGAAAGCGTAGAGATTTCTGCTGTTTCCAAATCGTCCGGCAGTGGTGACGGTTTGGGATGAGCGAATTTATTAGACAAAAAAAGAGGGAAAGCGAAAGTCAAAGTGCGCTTGACAAGAAGAATGCGGTCTGGATTTTTGTCGCCGTGTCGTTCGGCTACGTGCGAGGTCGTGGCGGGGCATTTTCACGCGATGATACGGTCCGTGCATCGTTCAGGGTCCGAAATCAGACACTTGGCTTTACCTACTTTGTTGTAATCTTATCGATATACGAGTGGGTACATGGAGGTCTCTGGCTCCCCGCGATTAAGTATTGCATGCTCGCAGGGAAGCTCCCTTCTGGGGTTGGGTGGCCAGGTAATAGGTACTTTGATGATGACGAATTGCCGACAAGGTGCCTCGAAACTTCCAGTGACAAACGTACATCCATCTATCTGATCTGCCTACTCTAGCAAACAAAACCAACACCAACACTTTTCTTTTACACGCACATTCAGATATTCGCCCAATTTACTAAACATTGCAAATATTTGCACATCTGCAATAGCCAGTTTTTCTGCATATCGCAACCGCATTCCCAAAAAGGGTTTTGACCAGCACTTTAGTATTCCTCCCTGTCACTGTAGCTCCGACCTGCGGGGAGCTAGCCCCGCCGTTTAACAACGCCGGCATTACCTACTTGCGATTGTCCGTCTCGCATGCTTCTCTGAGAATTGAAGTTCCGGACACTGTAACTGCACAAAAACCAAACAGATAAAGCACTGGGATCTCATCAGCAAACATTGAAATGTCAGTTTTCAAGCTTTCCGCCCAGTTAATAGGGCACTCCAACGATGTACGTGTCTCGCCGTAAACATCCGGTTCTAAAGTTAGAATTCCATTTACACCCCGACAGTGAAACCTGACCGCTCCGCAATCCGCCTAATTTGTAGGTCAAGGCTGTACGATACAAATCCAAGGATGTCATTATCTCGGCCTCAAGAGATAACTCAGTCCGGATATGGAGGCAGACGTCAGCAACAAACACACCTCCTGCCTTCGACAGCGCTACCCTAGCCCAGTCCGGCTCCTACGTCAACTCCCTCGCCCTCATCCCGCCTTCTACCAACCATCCTGACGGATTGGTGGTTACAAGTGGGCTCGACCCTGTCATCTACGTTCACGAACCAAAACCGCTAGACCAGCAAAGCAGTGGCTACCCCATACTTCTCCCCGGTCATTCCAACAACGTATGCAGCCTCGACGTTTCGCCTAATGGCCAGTACATAGTCTCCGGTAGCTGGGATACCAAAGCGAAGATTTGGGACGTGAACAAGTGGGATCTAGCGGCTGAGTTGGACGGCCACGACAAGTCAGTCACGGCGGTTTTGGCGCTCAAGGACTCTGCCGCAATCACAGGATGCGCCGACAACATGATCAGGGCATATGGACTTGCGCGCGCAGGCTCAGCCGAAGTCCTGCAAGCTGGAAAGACGTTAGCAACAGCCGAGCCTGTGCGTGCCCTTTGCAGACTTCCCGCTGGGCACGAGAGCGGTGCCGAATTCGCTAGCGCCGGTAACGACTTTGTGATTCGCCTCTGGACCGTGAGAGGTCAACAGGTTGCCGAACTGCACGGCCATGAGTCGTATGTTTACTCGCTGGCATGTCTGCCATCCGGTGAGATTGTTAGCGTAGGCGAGGATAGGACGCTTCGGATATGGAAAGGCCACCAGTGCGTGCAGACAATCGTCCATCCAGCAGTCTCGGTCTGGGCGGTAGATGTATGCCCCGAGACCGGCGATATTGTCACGGGTGCTAGCGACGACATCATCCGGATATGGACTCGAAACAGCGACCGCCTCGCGGATGAGGTCACTTTGAAGCACTTTGAAGAGGCAATCAAAGGCATGGCGATACCTAAGGAGACTATGGGTGGAGACTTGAAGAATCAAGAGTTTCCTGGGCCCGAGTTCCTTCAAACCAATACAGGCAAGAAGGACGGGCACGTACAGGTAATCAAGAACCCTGATGGGGGGCTTGAGGCCCACATATGGTCTGCAGGTAAGTTTACAGAAACACATTTGCAGTAGTTCTGAAACTTGGGCTCACTAAAGTTTATGTGCAGCACAAAACAAATGGGAGTTCTACGGTGCCGTCGTCGACTCTCCTGGAAGCTCAGACAAGAAGATCCACCATGGAGGCAAGGAATGGGATTTCGTGTTCCAAGTCGACATCGAGGATGGCAAGCCAACACTACCTCTACCGTACAACGCCGGAGAGAACCCTTACGATGCAGCGCGGAGGTTTTTGGAGGCAAACGAGCTACCTATTGGATATTTAGAGCAGGTTGCTGCGTTCATCGTGAGGGAGTCTAAAGGCCAGAATATCGAGAACGTCGGCGCCGCTTCAAGCGCCCCTGCTCCGACAGAGACTCCCTCAGCAGGTACTAAGCATACTCTCCCAGTTCGAGAATATGTCTTGATCCCAAGCTTAAACTCGGAACGTGAGTGGAGTGCCCCCGAAATGTATCGCTTGTCAAGGGGACTAGCCATATGCTGACAATTGAGCACGACTTTAGCACTCGTCAAAAAGATTCTCTCCTTGAACGCGGACCTTGTAAAGAGCGGTGACAAGGAATTCGCCATGAATCCGGCCCAAGTCTCATCTCTGCAGTCCTTTGTGGCCAGTCTTCAGACCGCGTTGCAGTCAGTCTCTAGCAAGGTTTCTTGTACGAAACGCGTTGAGGTTCAGAGTCCTGGGTTCAGTATTACTCCTCAAGACTTGGACACGATTATGAACATGGCAGTCAACTGGCAATATGCGATGCGCTTGCCAGCCCTTGACCTTCTCCGGTGCTTGGCTGTATTCGAGCAAGCCGTGACATACGCACCGCGCTCCAGTCCCTCATATCTCGATGCTATCTTAAGCGCCGCCTTTGAGACGCCGACCGGCGCCCCAATCAACGAGGCTTCGGCGTTCATGGCTATGCGCGCCGTTGCAAATAGTTTTGCCACTGCTCAAGGTCGCACAGCTGCGGTTGCCGTCTTCCCACGCGTTGTTTCGATACTCGAGGCAATTCTCGGTATTGAGGCTGAGCCGTTCAAGGGACCTCTGGGATCGGAGAACAGGAACCTAAACATCGCAGTATCGGTGGTTATGCACAATTACGCTGTCCTGGCTGCGGCACAGCCAGGCGCCCTGCCAACCGAGGGACTATCTCTGCTTGTCAATTGTATTGGCGAGGTGCTGCAAAACAAAGCGGAAACGACAACACTCGTACGTGCTCTCGGCGCTTTAGGGACGCTCGCTCAGGTCAAGGATTTGTCCAAGACAGTGCGGGATCTGGGCGGCCTTGGGTGGGCTCGATCAGTCGGCCAGAGGAGCCAGGACGCGGATGTTAGGGGATGGGCTGTTACGGCAGAGCAGGCGCTGGGCTGATTTATTCCTTCATGATCTCGCACATGATACCTGCCTAGGGAGTCGTGTCGTGGGGATCGACGGAATGCCTGATTTGGAGGCTGCGGATGGATGTATTTCTTTCACTTTTCCCAATTGCCAACGCACAGTCTTGCATTAGAGCTCCTCGCAGAATAATCAGTAATGATGGTAGTGCATAGATCGATGGATCTGTTTACAGATGAAACAACACTGAGATTTGCGACAGATGCAATGATAACGATATTCATGGGTGATTGCTTTGAAGATGATGATCCAATGTTACACTGGAACTAGAACCTAGATAGAATATAGACTAGCAGTCGTCTTCCTATCCTCTCGGCGTATGTGGTGTTCTTACAGCCTTGTTAATATGATTGATTGCCGCCCGTTGGTTACCGTGGCGGAACTAGAAACCAAACCACAACAGTACCGGTACAGGGTCCGATGGCTTGTATAACCCTCTCAAAGTCAGACTTCCTGCAGTTTCTTCCTGCAACCCGTTCTGCATACTTGACGGACAGAATCTGAGGAAGATATCGCATCCATGAGAGCATGTTATCAGTCGTAGAGACAAGCACAATGTATGTACCCTTTGCCTCACATACTGTCCAATGGTTTGACAGGTCGACAGATAATCAGTCAGGCGTAATTCAAGGATACGCACTTAGCCGTTGAGAGGCGTAGCTTTGTGTCACACAAGGCAAAAAGCTGACCAACTTACCTGTGTCCAATGAAAAAAGGAAGTGGCGGCACTTTTTGTGCATGTTTTGTTTTTTCTTATCCAAATTCGATGAGGCGTTCTCCGCATACTTCAGAGGACTGGTGCCGGATTTTGAACGTCACTCTAAAACAGTCCAAGAGGGAAGAATGGCAACCAAGCCAAACCTACGAAGAGATGCTGAATGGCGCATGTCGTAGGACACAAGCTTTTGAGACGAGGACCACACATGTTTACCTCTGAGCTTCCTTCTCAGGGAGACCAGCTTCGCCGTCATTCTCGACCACATGAGTTTCTGCAGCAAGCGGTTTCTCCTGCGCATCCATCGTCCTATTCCTCCTCCAGTATAATCCCGTGTCACAAAATGTAAAATGCCCCTCGTCCTGCGGGAAGGCGAAAAGGTCATATTCAGCCGATGCATCCATCTTGGCCAGGCCCTTCAGCGACTCGGCGACCCGCCCATCCTCGTCCGGCGGCAGCGCATCCCAGACGTCCCATGGCGTGCCCACGAGCATTGCCGGCTCGGCAACCCGGCGCAAGATGTCGCCGTAGACGGAGTGATACATGTGCACGCCCCAGACTAGCGAGTCCTCGGTGACGTGCTCGAGAGCCTCGGGGTCGTCGACGACTTCACACCCCAGCGTTGAGGTCAGATAGGCGCGGTCCGCGGCCGTGTATAGGGGTTCCTGGAAGATACAGCGGATCCTTGGCTTCTTCTCACGTCTGCTGTTGTTGCTGCTGTCGCCGACAAAGAGGTCACCGGTCAAGAGTTCGACCAGCGCGAGGAACGCGGCGGTCTGGATGTTTGCGGCCCGCCGCCTATCCCAGCTCGAATCGGGGGCGTGGAGGGGCCCATTGCCGAGGCAGATGGCGCGAGTGATGGGGGCGTGGCTGGCTGCGTGAGTACGAACGAGGGCCTCGAGTGCGGCGTAGCTGGCGCTGGATGTGTATGCGGTGCGGACGCGACCGTACGTCCTGTCTATCTCTGCGAGATGTGACTGGTGCTGTGATGGTGTGCTCGGTGGCTCCTGCAGGCGGCCGTTCTTGATGATGGGGTGTTTGGCAGATGTTGATCGTGCATCGGGTTGGTTGAGGCCGGCTTTGGCCTGTCGCGCGGCCGTGTGGGGGCTGTTGTTGCTGCGAGGGCCTTTTTTGCGCCGGGCTACTGTGTGCCAAGCGCCGACTTCTGGCGAAGCTGCCATTGGATTAAAGCGATACGCATGGAATATTAAGTCGAAGTTAACAAGTTACATTCATCAACTGTGGGCTTCAACACAGTCTCAATAACACAGAAACATTTCTTTACATTTTGGAGATGGCGGGGTTGCAATCGCAAAGTGGCAGAATCCAAAGATACCCCTGTTAGTTCCTGACCGCCCTGGCAGGGGCATTGATCAGACCCACGGGATCGATCTAGGAATGATTGGATTGACGAGAGGAGAGGAAAGAATTTGGTTCTCTCTGTGCATATGTTTGTGGGAATAGTGGGGCAATTTTTTTTAATTTTTTTTAATTTTTTTTTTCGACAGTTCCCCTTTATTAGCAGAGCATCAAGCATGATGCAACGCGCCATACCAGTCTCAGGTAGGTATAGTCAGCTACTGTATTCAATTTCGGTCAAGAAAACCCATCGAGTTTTTCAACATTTCGATTGCTGACATGCAATGCAATAGTGAGTGTCTGTCAGACTTGCCGTTAATCCCGTCAGGTCGGACAAATTTTACTAAAATACCTACGACATGTGTGCCTGCTGGGCGATAATGATTGATTGTCATGTCAGCGTTGCACGCAGTACCAACGTGTAAATTTCATTGGAGAGTTGCCACCAAAAATAGCCCCCAACACCATCAAGCAGTTGAGCGTAGTGGTACGCCATTGGAGATTGATTGAACATGTTGCGGGGCCTCTGGTCCGTACCACGACAGAACCATAGCATACCCCACTGTCCGTCGCTCCTCTCCTTCCATCTTGGGCGGTTGCTTCGTAGCGACATTCTGAAAAAAAAAGAAAAAAAAAGCTTTTTTCTTTTCTTTTGTTCAATGCATTCATTTTCTTTCCCAGTTTCATCTTGGCATCACATCCCGTTTCCCTTTCCACTGTGGAACTGCAAGCGCGGACAATATCCC
>JAVHJQ010000850.1:0-10956 GCA_031306095.1 Pyricularia sp. CD86 | reverse complement strand
GCATTCTCACGAGTAATGGCGCAACAAGTTTCAATTATTCGTGTTGAATATTTGATACCAGACTCTATACTAGGCCTACTGTAGAACTAGAATAGGCTAGCATATGAATTTTTTTTTTTAGTCAACCCGGTCCGCCGTTGGGGGCCCAAAGAGGAAAGGGATCGTCCACGTTGCAGTTTGTGCCGTGGTGCGCGGGTCAAGAACCATGGGTGCAGGTCTGGGTGGCATTGGGGAAAAAAAAAAAAAGATATTCGATCTTGGCTCCCCCGCGCTGACGACGCATCCTGAGCCGACATAACACTTACATCAGAAAAAGGGCAGTTGTGGACGAGCTTAAGGGACGATATCCCCATTCTGGAACTCGGCTTCGTTCAAAGAGCCTGGACTGCGATATTGCTACAGTCGGGACTTATGACTCTGTTGTCAGGGGATGTGGAGAGCAAGCAGCCTTCTGTCTTGACAAGTGATATCATATTCTGTCTGGTTGAATACAAGCTGGAGCCCAGGTACTTGGAGTATATTACTCGTCACAATTGGAGTTCTTGAGACGGAGTGAGTTGCCAACCGCTCCTCGATTATACTTATAATGTCCGCGCGCAGCAGTATATCTATCGGGTGGGTTATACGGCTGTATACCTGGCACTGAGTTTCCGTCAGAAAATCGATGTCATCCAGTGACCGATATCGCGGAAGGATCGTCAGGATCGTCCGATGAGGTGAATGGGTATGAGAGGCCGTGGTGGCGTGTGAGAAGTGAGTGATGACGAATGAATGATAAAGTGTCATTCCTTCGTTGCATACTCCATCTTACTGACTTGGGTTGCGCAGATTCCCGGAATCAGTACTTCTAATGCAAAACCTAGTGTTAGTGTTTCAACGGTTTAGTCAGGACGACAAGGAGTAAAACAAAACTAGGAAATATCACAAGGAAGGCTGGGTAGGCGACTATGTTTTGTGAATTTTCGTGATAGTTTGGTATTGGTGGAGACCGTTCAATATTAACGGGAGGCCAGTCAGACACAGTAAGATAGAGAGAAATATTGCCGACCGCCTCCCAATTACCGCCACCTCCACAAGGCTATGACGAAAAAGAATAACTGCTGCAAAACCCAACGCCTAGTAAATCATGGCAACCCCATCATTCTGTTTCCCATCCGATTGTTCAAGAGTCGTAATAACTCCCAATTCACCACCAGCAGCGCGAGAGGGAGTGTAGAAATAGATAGCGTAATCGTGCGCGGGTGGTATCTTCAATTGCTCAATTCCATACATAAAAAGACAAAAATCTCAAGGCTGCATTAGCGTTCTCGAGACGTGATACGGGGATCAAGTGGCAAAGGCCAACTCATCCCCTTGGTATGCTCTCTTGGCGTCGTCGAGCCATCATCACAGAGCAAAAGCTCCCATGACTGCGGCTGCGGCAGCGACGCCGATGAATTGCGGAAGCTGGGTGGCGGCAGATCCAGGCTGAGTAGACGATGTGGCGCCACCTTGGCTGCTTCCGCCCTGGGTCGCGCTAGGAGTAGAGCTGCTGGTGGTGGTGGTAGTAGCTCCATTGCCTCCGCCGCTTGTAACGTTGTCTGCCGATAGAGTGCCACACTTGCTCTTCACACCAGTCTTGCAGTCCTCCTGACCACGAGCATCACCAGCCCTGGCGGCTTCGCATTGCTTGAAGGTTTCCTCGCAGATGAACTATGGTCCCTTGTCAGCAGTGCTAAATTGAATTTAGTCGACTGTATCCCAACCTACCGAAGGAAGACTGTTCTGGTAGTACTGCAAACCCGGCGCTGTGCCGTTCTGGCAGATACAGCTGTATGCCAGAGTGTCGCTGGAGCAGTCATTCGTCTTGGGGATTTGAGAGGGTGAGCCACAAAGCTTATCGCACACAATCGTCTCGCCACGGCACCATTCAGCTAATTCGGTGCGAACGGAATCTCGAGTTAGCAAGAGGCGCAACACACGTCGTTGGCGTGCACATGATAACAAGTGCAACCCCGCCATGTGGGATTCAGCATACCTTTCTGCGCAAGTGTAACCTTTGCCGAGCTGAGGTCGGGCGTGTAGCTCATGTTGAACGGAAGAGAAGGGACTTGGGCCGTGACAACAGGGAGAAGCGCCGAGCAGGCGAGGATTGCGAATTTGCTCAACATGGCTGCGGGTTGTGTGGTGGTGAAGTGAAATTTGGGATGAATCCGCTAGATAGGCCTCGTGCTGGAGTAGTTTAACCCGCGATAAAAAGGCTTCGGAGAGCAAGCGATGCTACTCTCTTCAAGACTGAGTACCAATGACGGATAGATAATCCGGTGCTCTGCTTGCGGACGGGGGAAAAAATGCTGAAACTGAGCGGTGAGAGAGGAAACAAGGGATAACAGTTACTTGTAAGCCCAAGATATTCGAAAAGGAGTTTCGTCCAGAACGATGAGGCGTTGCTATGTCTGTAAGACGTTGAGCGGAAGAGGGAAGTAAAATAAAAAGAAATCAGTAGTGAGTAGAGGATTGAGCCTAATAATAAAACGGAGATGAGGAGGAGGACGTCTGGGGATATTTGAGCGCAACGCCAGGAAGGGTGGGCAGGTGCGGGTGGTCCTGGGTCGACTGGGCAAGAGCGCCTCAGACCCAAACAGTAGTCACCTCACTCACGATGCGACTGCCCAAGAAAGAAGTAGTGGCTGGAAGCTTGGGACGACAGAGCTACACGATTGGCCAATCGACCCATCTCATGTGCGTTTAAGTGGAAACTTTGATTGTCCCGCATTCCTAAACCACCCCTGTCCGTGTCTCCAAATCTTGAATTAATGTACCTGACCCCTGTCAAGCTGCGACTTTGTTTGGGCATCCTTCAATGGGCAACACCGGATGAAACCCCTCATCAGTTTGGTTCCCGGCGACAATCAGAGAAGTGAAAGGAATGTGATTTTTTTTCTTTTCTCTCTCTGATCTTTTTTAATTTTTTCGTGACCGTTTTTATTTCGCCGTTGAATGTCATACTACTTGCTGAATACGGCTTCATATATGTACTTATCTTCAGATGAATGGAATAACTGAGATGATTTGACATCTTATTTTCATGCACTATAGATAGCATCATCCTAAGAAACAATCAAAATAGGCTAGTTCCAGTTTACCGTAGTAGTCGCTAATAGCTGGTACCGCTATGAGGTACTTTGGGTTTTTGCTATTAAATGACCTTATCTACATGCTACGTGGGTACAGAAACTTTTTTTTTTTTCCCTCTCTAAAATTATCTGGGGCATGCTCGGAGACGTCTTGAAAGGGAAAGGCAGGTGGAGGCGTTTAGTTTCTCCGCACAGAACACTGGCTCACAGGCTTGGTAGCCATGGTGACCTGGCCTATGCGGAAGCGACGGCAACCACTCCATGGGGCACCAAGACTGTTGTCTCGGTACGAATCGGCCGATTTGGGGAACACTTTTGCGGTCACAAGCCACGCGGCCTTACCAAAATGCAAAATGAAGAAAAAAAAAGAGATCAACGCATCATATGTACTGAGAAAAAAAAAGAAAAAAAACAGCATAGCCTTGGCATTCATTTTATTCATTCAAAGTTTGCATTTCTCCACGGGCCCAGATATTTTAGTTTTGCAAATCATTGTTCATTGTTTCTTCAGGGATCGTCCTCATCGTTGCCATAATCCTCTCGAGATCGTCTCTGGGTTTATCGTATCTTCGTTGCAAAGGTGGCGCGCAATCGTCTGTCATTCGGTCGGCTTTCGGTCCCTCCCGTCAAAACCGACACGGCCCAAATTCTCACAGGCGCGAGTCGTCAGGTGCATGCAAAAATATTCGCCGAAACGTCTATGATGAAACAACTGGGCCGATGAGGCCCAATTGGAGCTGCTCGCCGGCAGATCCACCCCCCGACACGCTGGAACAACAAGAAGCAATAGGCAGTAGTCGTGATATGCGCGACTACAGTAAAGCTGAAACGCGATCCCACGTGACAGTAATTCACGGTCGTGTTCTAGCGCGGGAGGGAAAAAAAACGAAAGAAACAAAAAATGAATTAGCAAGCCAAACTGATGATCTTGAGATTTATAACATTCATAAGACGAATGATATTTAGACGTCTCGATTCGTTTCTGAAGTTTTGGTGTCGTCCACTTTAATCTGCCCATGTCTTTGTTTCGGCGCACATCATGCATACCGTACACATACATGTACGCATATTGGGGTTGTACGGGCTTGAGCTGTCGAAGCTCGGACCACCTGTGTGGTACGGACCACCCTGACGGCCGCAAAAAAATCCACCGTCAATTGAGCCGCTCCGATACGGAAAGCTCACCAACCATATCACACACACCCAGGGCCGGCCTCATCACAAAACCTAAAAAAATAATAGGGTACGGAGTTGGAAAGTACAAGGGGAAGACATGAACAACACATTTCTACGCTCCTTGGGGGGCTTGAGGTCATCCGTCCCAAGGCTTGCAGCACCTGCTACGTCCACGCTGGCTCCCGCTGCCAGCAGACTCCGGTTACAACACGCAAATTGGCTCAACACGTCGGCACCCGTCGCCGAGCAGCCCTCGCTGGCAAAGGCACAACATTCCAACTCACCAGACGTATCCAGCAACGCGTCTTCATTACCGCCGAAACCACAAACGGAGACAGCTCCCTCCTCCATCCCAGACCTCCTCCCGCTCCTCGCCGCCCAGCCGAAGCACTACATAACGGTCCACATCCATGGAAAGCCGTACCTCGTGACCCCAGGCGACTCTGTCCGCCTGCCCTTCAAGATGCCCGGTGTTCTTCCCGGCGACACGCTCCGCCTGGACCGCGCTACCACCATCGGTTCGCGCGACTTCACCCTACAGGGCAAGCCCTATGTCAGCACCGATCTGTTCAGGTGCCGCGCAACCGTCATTGGCACCGACTCTGAGCCGATTCGCCTCAAGGTCGTCAAGAAGCGGAGAACTAGGCGTGCAAAGACCATCAAGAGCAAGCACTTCTATACCACCATCCGTATCTCCGAGCTCAAGATTGTGCTGCCCGAAGAGCCTGCCCCGAAGCCCGCTTCTGCACCTGGGTACAGTGACACTGGCATTGTATGGTCTTGAGAATACGTGGTCGAAAGGGTGAAAGCTGGGAGTGACATTTTGTCAAGACTTTGATGGGCTCGATTTGACTCTAAGATGGGCCAGCATGAGACTTGGAGGATATGGCTTCTGTTTGGGCCATAGTATGTTTCGTTTGTATCGACTATGTCACCAACACTTGTACAAAAATATAGAATCAAGGCGATTTTTTTTTTTCGATTTTCTTTCGGCGGGGGTCTCCTCCACAGGCAAGTTGTCGAATGTGTTCGTAAAATGCAAGACGCTTCGAAATGTCATGCCCGTTGAATGGGAAACAAAACCATGTTTCTGACTGGCCACAAATGCATGCATGCTTGAGGCAACAAGTGACTTCAGCAGGGAAAGGCAAGGAGGTAAACATAATTAACTGTACAGGGTGAATGAACTCTCAAAAATGGCAAGAAACGCATTATGGATATTGACAAGAGACGCGAAAGCGAAGTATCAATGACAGGTTCGAGCTAAAAACAAGAAAACAAAGAGAGAAAAACAAGACCAACCCCGCTACTAAATCCAACTTCCGGGGTTGGTGGTATAATTTAAACAAACAATCACTTTTTAGTCCGTCATTACAGTATTCATTATCGTCATGATCTCGCTTCCTTGCTCCCCACACTTTTCTTCACTGAGGCCCAGTATGCATTGGGCCAGGCCGTCATTAGTTCGCCATCAGTAGGCATGCGGTCGCGGCAGCGGTTGACCACGCTGTGGATGACCCTTGCAAGAAGCTCCTCCGTCATGGGCAGCACGCGATCCATGTCGATCTCTTGCGGATAGAGAAAAGGGTCAGTCTCAGTGAGGAGCTCCCCGCATGTCGGCCGGTATTGCTGGTCGCGAATCAAACACCTCTTCATGGTTCGGATGAGCGAAGGTGGGACGAAGACACCGCCGGCGCCCTTTTCGGGGTAGCTTATCTTGTGATCCCATGCAATAATGGCCTGACACCGAGCAAGTTGGTTTGGGATATGTCCGAAGGGCGGCGTTCCGTACACCAGCTGATACAGGATGCATCCTAAGCTCCAGACGTCGCTGGGCTTGCCCAGCTTCATCACCCGCGTGCGGCTGAGTGATCGGTCGGGACGTCCATTGTTGGCCGCTGTGGCTGAGTAGTGCGCAGAGTCCATGAGAGATTCGGGAGACATGTAATTTGGTGTCCCTATTTGATTCTCGCGGTGGACATTGACCGTCTCGTCCGTCTGGATGGCCCCGGCAATGCCAAAATCGATGAGCTTCAGCCGCCCCTTGACCATGACAAAATTTGCTGGCTTGAGATCCGAATGGACAATATCACAGGCATGCACGGATTGCAGACACTCCAGCATCTCCTTCCAAATGAAGCGAACAAAGACTGTGTCGAGTTTGTAATCCTCCTGGCTATGTCTTGATTTGAGCAGGTCGCCGAGGTCAAGCTCGCCCATCTCCATGAGCTAAAGAGACACATGATGCCGAGTTAGTTAAATGGTATGGATTCGCCGCAACTTCATGCCAGGAAGACGCATATTGCGGGAATGTGAACCTGACTTACCACACTGAGTAACTTCTTCTCCTGGTTGAGTTCAGAGTCGTACATCTGGATGACGCGGTCAACCCCGGAAAGGCGTTTGAGCAGTTCAATCTCGCCCAAGAATCCCTTGACCGCAGTTATGTCGGCATTCTCAAGGGATACACGTTTAAGAGCAAACATCTTGCCGTTCTCAGCTGTGACCCTATAGACCTTTGCACTGCCGCCTCGGCCGATGCAGTCCAGCCTGTTGTATGCCCGCCCGTTGACCTTGAGAAGCACTCGCTGCTTCTTGATGGCTTGAGAGGTAGTGGCGGCCCCCGCGGTGGAGGTTACAGCATCTAATACGCTCATCTTGGGTGGAGGTGGAGGAGCTGGCCTCAATGGGGTATTTCTGCTCATTTGAGAGAGCACTTTGCGCTCTGGTGATGGCGCCCTTTGATTTTGCATTGCAGGTGCTTGTACTTGGGGGAGCGGCGCGGGATCTCTCCCGGCCAGCTTCTCGTGCATGGAAAAAATTTCTTTTGACCTAGCAACAGCGGCAGACACGGCGTTTTCCTGGTCAAGTGCAGATGGGAGCACCGGTTGATAGACGGGTTCGGGTTCGTGTGCTTCTTCAGGCGGAACATTCTCCTTATTCGTCTCGGCGTCTGTCTTTGCAGCGGAACCCGGTGATGTTTTGTTACGGAGCGCAGCTCTTGCCGGATCCTTGATGCTAACTGGGCTTCCAGATGCGGCAGCCTGATCTCTATAGCTCGACGAGTGAAATGACGAGCCGGCACCTGAGCCAGGCTGCTGCCTTGCAATACTTTCAGGCTCGTGTTCCCGCATTCCATGCATATACTGATCTTGATAATGTTCATCTGCTGCAGCGTTTTCCTCCTCATCGCTCTGCCGTCTCCTACCTCGGCGGGCGGGACCACTGAGAAAGCTCCCAGGGAGCTGACCGATACGCTTCATGCGCATGGAGCTCTGGGGAGCAGGGTCGTCGGGTTTCTTTGCGGTATTTGCGCCGCTGCTGTTGTTGAGCGACGTCCTTGTCCTGTGCTCCGTCCTCGGCTCTTCTGGTTGCTCGTGGTCGCTTTGCGCAGCCGAACTGGGAAGCCGAGATGTGCCGGCCGAGCTAGACGACCTGAGAACAGATCCAGGCGTTCTACCTCGAGTTGCCGAGGAATTAGAAACAATGCGCACTCTCCTGGCGCCGGTCAGGGGGGTATTTATGCCGGCACCAGATTCGGCGGGTGCAGTAGGATCCTGGTTGGCGACTGGCTCGGGACCAGATACCTTGTTTCTCTCATCTGTCCTGTCCTTGCTCGCCGGTCTCTTATGCGTGGATGACCTCCGAACCCTGCTTTGAAGGCTAGACCCACCAGGAGTGGTGTTGACGCTTGCATTGGTTGAGCTTAGGCGGACAACCCTCTTCCTTGGAGCGGAGCTGGGCTCAACACCGCGGCTTGGTGAAGAGTTCAGCTGCGCGCTGCCAGCCCGTACATTTCGGCGACTTTCCCGCAAGGTTCCAACCTCCCTGTCCGAGTCCTTATGCTCCAAGCCCCGATCGAGATAGCTCCTGTGGCGCGTAGGACCAGCAGCCGGTTGGGCCGCATTGGCAGCAGTAGCAGACGGACCGCCATCGTCGAGGAGTGCTTTAGTGAGAGCACTGAGCTTCATAGGCACGGGGATCTCTTCGTCTGAGCTGTCGTTGTCGTTGACGTATTTTTGCGCGCCACTCTGGAGATTGTTGTCTGCAGCACCAGGCAGCCGAGAGCTGCCAATCGGGTTCGAGTCGGACGTTGGTCGATGGGCCAATTGCTGTCGCGATGGCGGGCGCCTCAATGCCTGCCTCGCAGACGTCCGCCTGCCAAGTGTTGTAAACTGGCTCCCGCCCATGGGCGTTGGTGATACAATAGACATCTTTTGTGTTGGTGGTGTCGGGAGGTTTCCCGAGGTAGAGTCGATATTTGTTGTGTTTACTTTCACGACGCGCCCCAACCTTTAGGGATGACGTGCCGTGGAGACTAAACGGTGGCAAACGTGATAAAATACAATGATAAAAACAAGACAAAAACGCTGCAAGTATGCTCGGCGTGTCAAAAAAAAAAAAGACGACCAAAACTCCGGAGAGCCTGGTAGAAAAGGCAATCTCAGCAGCCAATGCAGGAATACGTACCTAGGTAAGAAGTATGCGAGCAATGGAGCGCGAAAGTCATGGTAGCATTTTCACTGCCGATGTGTACAAAACTGGAACCATGAATGTGGATCCGCCAATAGCGTGTCTTGAGAGAGGTTGCCGGGCAACTATGGTCACTTGTGGAGATAAATCCAAACGCGCATCCCAGCCAAGCACTTGACTAAGTAGTTAATTTCCATGAACTAGTCTAGACTAGTCCAACGTTCACCCACAAACCTTGCGCAGTACTAATAAGAAAGCTCAACCTAAACGCCTGTACCAAAGTAAGGTAGTTTGTGCAAAAAGCTCTTACGAACAATTGATCACATCCTGTCCAGCCACTCACCTGGCACAACTATATGCACATAATGTAATTTGACCGATACGCAGCTAACCTTCTGCTGCCCAAGTATAGTCGAAATCCCAACCATCCCCTAGATAAGCTCCGCTTGTTCGTTCAACAGCGGACGCAACTCTTTCAAATCACAACCAATTCACAATTCCACATGTATCTTATAAAAGCCAATTGAGCTGCTAGGGCAGCGCATTCCGCTTATGTGGATCTGCTGGCAACATCCTACGACATGCAGAAATTGTATCAACTAGCGCAAGGGAACGAGAGGTAGTTTGAGAAACGAAGCCGAGTTCCTGGGTATCTGCCGACCAAACTTTTACTTTTCCCCTCAATATCCGCGCCCAAACGAAACCGATTGACATCAGATCCTCCAAGCCAGTTCATAATGCAGGTCGTGACAACGTGACAGGACCCAGTCCAATCTTGCTTGTTCCCAAAGTCGTAGACATGATCTAATCGACTCCCATATCGTGATGGCGTGTTGCTTAGTCGAAGAGACCGAAGCCCATGTCCTCGTCGGACTCCTCCTTCTCTGAATTGTGGGGGATATATGGTCAGCGCTTTGCTCCGTGGTGATAATGAGGGGGCAAAAGATAACAGGAACAACGTACCTTCCTCCTTCTCCTCCTCCTTGGCAGCCTCGGGGGCAGCACCACCGGCAGCGGCGGCACCACCACCACCGCCGCCACCACCGGACGGGACGGAAGCGAGCTTGGCAGAGCCCTCAGCGATCAGCTGTAGTAGTGAAAAAAGTTCATGTTAGCAACAGTTCTTATCTCTTGGTGTTGTAGGAAATTTGGATGGATCGTAATATCCGTACCTCCTTGATGTCCTTGCCCTTGAGCTCAGAGATGAGCTTCTCCAGGCGCTCGTCATCGGCCTCGATACCGACAGACTCGAGGACGGTCTTGATGTCGCTGGCAGAGGGCGACTCGTTGCCGGCGAGGCCGAGAAGAAGGTAAGCTGCGAGGTGCTTCATTTTGAAGATTGGGTTCCTGAGAAAGCGAATATTTGTTAGGACGACGACCTGAGCAATTCGCGTTTGTGCTCAGAAGATTTTGCTTTGAGCGAGGCAACTCACTTATTGAAAGTTTAGAGAACACGAGATATCAATCAGTTTAACCCCAAGGGAGACTGACTCTTCGAGTTCTTTTTGAGGTTTTGCGTTTTTTGCGATGATAAGAACGACTGATTGTGTCTGCGAAAAAGTTCCCGGCGGGGTTTCAAGGCAACTTTGTGAGTCTCCAATTTGGAGTCACATGACCAGGGTATAGGAGAGCAGGGAATGGGCAGCCGGCGGGATTCGCCCCACTTATGCGGACCCGTGTCCGAACAAGAGTGCCCCCTCGACGCGCGCCGTTAGAATTCCGGGCGACGTCGGTAGTGCTCTAACGAATCGGGTGCAATCGTTCTGGTTTGTTTCTTTTTGTTTCTCGAACTAATGGAATGTACTTACCTAAAAATTGTACCTGACGTAGATGGACCACGGACTATAAACCAGCAACATTATTCGAATGGTCTCGCTTTGGACGATGCGATTTGCAAATAAACACATCCAGTGATGCCTTTACTATTTCTTCATGCCTTTATTTTTTTGTAATATGACTGGTGTGCCGTTCGTTGATGTTCGTATTGAGGTCACATGATTGGCATGTTGCTTAGATCTCATTAGACGTAAGCACTGACATGCTTGATCGCTTGCCGTTGCCTAAGCGGCCTCCTACATGATACATAAAGTATGCGAGTGCATGGCAGCCTTGCACCCTGGTTTTCTTGCAACAAACTCCCTTCGACTCTACCTGGCCAGCTTTGAAGCTGGGGTCTACAAGTATCCCGGTC
>JAVHJQ010000849.1:0-22094 GCA_031306095.1 Pyricularia sp. CD86 | reverse complement strand
TGTTTTCCTCTGAAGAAAATCGACATGCATATGCTTGCGAGTCCATCACTATATTTGCCGAGTCTCGAGTCCACCCTCCGGAGAGGTGGCTGGGGATGGAGATAGAGTACCGGTATACTACTATCAGGTACATACCGTGGTAGGGCTCTACCAGGCTTGTTCGAGGAACAGGTTTGGATACGTCAGACGGTCCAGAATCATCCACCAAAAGTAATACATCGTAGGACTCTGCCAGGATCAAGCGTCGCGCTTGCGCTGCATCCAGGGGTCTCGCCTGTTTGGCGCTCAGCTGAAGGGTTGAGGAGACCCACTTGGCTTGTTGGCTTGCGGAGCTGCCGATCACACAAAGACAGGAACAGGAAACACATTTGGCAAAATCTTGGATACCGGACTTAAGACCAAACAAAGGTTGAAAGATTTAGTAACATACAACATCAGGCCGTGTCTCTCGCTGCCATTTCCATCTTCTCCGAACTATTCAATTCAAATCTACCCAAGGCAGGTGCGCAGAGCATGCGAAACCAATATCCCAAACTCACCCAGGTGTACTGGTCCCCTCCCTCACCTTACAATCACCACCTCGTAAGGTAGGTAGGCACTCTATCTACATGGGCCCCTCTGGATTGAGCTCACATCGGACGGGATGCCAACGACACTTTTGGAGCCAGCATATCCCCAGTCTCGGCAAGCGCGCAATACCTGCCAACAACAAATTCAACAACGGCGGGTGGTTGTAACTTTTTTTTTTCCTTTCATCCCCCACATTACCATACGACCGGAGCATTTGCTCATTTTACAATTGCGGGCGGCAATAAAGCCTATCTGGTTATCTTGCGCTCTATGGTGGCCGTCTCCTAGGCAGTCTGGAATGATATGTAGATACGGCACTTTACCGTAATTACTGCTTACCTCCCTTAACCTAGTGACCTGCAATCAGACGGGCCAGCAGCGAGCTTCATGTAAGGGACAGATTTCGAAGGCATCGGTTGGCCGAAGAAGCAATGTCAGGAACCGGAAAAGACTGTTGCGATTCGTGGTCGCATCGGCCTGGTCACTGGCGCGCATCATCTGACTGAGACGGGCCACTCACAAGGGCCTTGGGGTTGCAGTTTGCGCATAACGGAAAAAAAAAGAAACCCAGGAACGAAAAACACTGGGAAGCTACATGGCCCTGATACCGAGAAACAAAATACAGAGACAACTGTCCGCCCGTTGATTCGGTACCTTGTAGTGGCTTTATTTGGTACCTGGATCGGTTGTGTCTTAACTATTTAGAACCCGTTTTGAGATAGGACCTAGACACGACAGTGCTCAGAAATATTTGCTCATCAGTATTGACGGGACTATACAAGTCTCGAAGGGGAAACGAGATTTTTTATTTGGTTATGTCCCATGTCCAGCCTCCTATTGACGCCCACGATGATCTTGGTGCGATGCAATCTGACTATTCCAAGGGGACCCCGATTGGCGATCTTCTCAAGCCAGACGCGACGCGGATGATCCTTTGCGACGCACACTGGCTTCCCTCCACAGCAGCTTGAGTTTCCTTTGATCGGTTTTACTGTATAAACCTTCAATCTCGGATCATGTACCACGCAAACTGGGTCTCCTTTGTGAGCTTACGACAACCTACCCGCACAAAATACCCCGAGAGGTCAGCCAAGGGGGGAAGGTCACACAAGCACGACATTCCAATGCTGACTGCGCCGGTATGGGTTTTCTGCGCCCGCTGCAAGATACAAGGGCCACACCGCTTGATGGTTGCATCCACGTTGCCCATCCTGCCGAAGAAGCTGACACTGCCCAAATCTTCTTAGCGGAGTTTAAAGTGAAATTTCATCTCCGCGCCGCCACATAAGTTGTGAGTAACTCTAAAATGGTAGGCATCTACTCCGAACTTTGGATGTGCGGCTTAGCAGTGGTGTTTGCCACAATCTCAATATGGTTTTGACATTACCGCAGGGAGATACCGAGAAGGAAGTATATTTTCGCGGTGATAGCAAGGCTATGCATGTTTCTTTTGTCTTTCCATTTAAGGGGCATCCATCTTGAGTCCTTTTGAACCGCAGGATATACTACGAGTACATGACACTTTTGAACGCTAAGTGGACCCCTCTTGTTGTCATCGGTAGTCATATCGTAGAGTGTGACAAAATTCGTCTCGCCGGAATAATTTAATATACTGTAGATTGAATAAAATTGCTACATTCCAGGAACTGTTGACTTATGTAGTCAGCCACAAATGTGGCTGATGGCCTCTTTTCGTCATGTCGCTATGATATATCAACAAATTTCAGAGTTATCTACCTTAAATGGTATGCTTGCGTGATAGCCCGGGTAGCTGCTCTGTTATGTCATCCTAATGATATGCTGTATATTTCTATTGATGATGCTGGCATCAACGGGCGTTCACGCGTCCTTCCATAAACGGCAATTTTCAATTTTGCTTCCTGTAATGGATTCGAACAATAATGTACCTTACTTTATTTACTGCATAGGGAGGTAAGGTAGGTGCCTACATGGCGACGTCTCCAAACAAACTCCAAGCAAATTCGACCATGCTATCAATCTAGGAAATGATTTCCAAGGTAGTATACCGGCCTCTGAATGTAGCTCGGGAGACCTAATTCAATGTTAACTTGTGATTGGGCCACGAACTGGAGGTCACAAACAGAGGACCACAAACAGAAGGCACGCACTTCGGCTCCTGGCCAAACTGGAATTGCATCTGTCTGAGAGGCAGGTGATTTGATACTGAAAAATTCCCATAAACTGGATTTGTTTTCCCGGCCCAGCTTCTTTAAGTTACCCCAAACTTTCCAGCTTCCACCGTTCATGTTCCCCAAACACAACTTGACCTTTCTCATCAAGCCAACAACCCGCACCCCAGAAGCCACAAGAATAACTTGTTTTGGCATGCCTTCGTTCTTGGTCCAATCATGGACAATCATGGAGACCAAGGAGTACCTACTCCTCCCGTGAAGAAGCAGAAAACAAGTCCAAATACTTTCGGACAGCCCTCCCAGGTTGGATCAGCCACTCTCACCTCTTCCATTGAAACGGTCGTCATTGACCCGGCAGGCGATCTTCATCTTGAGGTCGGAACATCCCACTCTTTCCAGGTTGACTCGCACGCGCTGTGCCGTCATTCTCCTGTATTCAAGGCTATGCTTACCGGACCTTGGCTCGAAAGCCGTCCTTCCGGGGGCAAGTGGGCGGTGCAGCTCCCGGAAGATAGCCCACGCGGTCTCGAGGTCCTCCTTGACATCATTCATGGCCGTTTTCAGCATGTGCCTACTGATCTTGAAGAAGACTACCTCTTTGATGTTTGCGTCGAAGCCGACAAGCGCGACATGGCGAAGGTGGTCCGCCCTTGGAGCAAACTATGGGGCAAGAACCTAGGTTGCGACACATCTAGACTTTTGACTGATCTCTTCACTTCATGGGTCCTGGGGCGGAGGAAGACATATGAAGAGCTTATCAAATATTTGGTTCTGAACTGTCGCATCCGTGAGAATGGCTATATTCAGGTGTTGATGAAGTCGACCTCCGTGAGCCAAGTCAATTGGACTTGTCTCGACAAAACTATTAAGGGTTATTCCCACGCGCAGTCAACAGGTTTCATGAGTAAGTCAGCAAAACAATGCTCGTAGCCGTATTGAGATTCGTATATCCCACTTAATAGTTCTAACAGTAAGCACGATTACTAGCCAAGGTCCCCGGTCTCCGAAAAGTCTGTATGGAGTCATTTCTTCAGTTTCTCCATCGATACTGGGTCAAGTTTGCTACTGCGGCACCAATCGCGGGATTCCCGCGAGAACATGCTACAATCTTTGGATGGTTTGCTGCTGGACTCGACAAACTCGGTATTTATCCTCGCTCCGATTCAATGATAGCTATCAGAGCATACGCATTGAGCCAACTCTATGACAGTATCGAACTGATCTCAGCGCAAATTGACACGCCTCACAAACCGTCTGCACGCGTATACCAAAGTTGCTCCAAGGCAGCTGATGAACTAGATATAGAATTGGGGAAGCTCCTCAAGAGCTTCCCTTGTGCCCTGACTGGGTCACAACAGAAGCATTTCGAAGAGAGGACCGAGCTACTCGGCATTAAGGCTACTGAGTGAAGTGGAGGAGCAGCTCAGTCAGAAATCTGGGCGGATCTAGCTTCGATTCTACTCTGATTAGGCAGAGTTTCGTCTTGATCACAACGAATATTCTAATCTGAGAGAGTTAAGAGGCATGATGTGAAAGGATTACTATTACTGGCAACGAAACCCCCATGTAATTTAGGACGGTCTTTGGGAGACCCATCATGACCAGAGATGGTATGGTACCAGGGGGCATATTCTTTGCAAGACTGGGCCTGGGCCAATCAGATTTTAAACTGACGATTTCAAAGGACATCGAGGAGTTGGAAGTTTTGTGTCAGTTTCGAAGGGCAGTCAGCTCAGTTATTGGCCCAATACAACTACATCTTTTCCAGCTTCAAGTAAAACTCTGAAACTACTACCGCATAAGACCGAAGTTGACATACAGTCTTGCAATACTTCGAGTTCCCTAGCATCCTGGAACAAGCTCCCCAGGTCGAGCTCGAACATCCGTTTATTGGACGCCAAGTTTCTCAGCTTAAACTGCCCACATGTCTTTTTAGACGGCAAAGCCTCCACCGACCTCCCTGTCTGATACGCTTGAACCAGAGAGGAGCCGACGGTTGTGAGAGAGTATTCATACTGGAGTTGATATGCCTCTTGGTGGAGCACGACTGAACCAGGTCCACATAGCCGTGGGGCAATCTTCAAACCCGGGGCTCCAGCTGATTCACCTTGGCTCTGGTCAGTCGCGTCCAGAATTGCTTTGACCCCAAGATACTCATTTACGAGGACCCAGGTAAAGACACACGGATACTCGTAGTAGTGCGCAGCCCCGTGCCAGGGCGGACCATCGCGATAGTAGACGTGGTTCATGTCGTACCGCTCGCCCATGACATACTCGTCCCTCTTTCCCATCTTGGCAACGCGCCGGAGCTGGTCGAGCAGCACGTCGCGCCGGCCCCGCCACGACCAAAATGCAGCGTCCCAGCACCAGTACCGCCCGGCGGCGCACAGGTCGTAGGGCCCGCCGTCGCCGATCTCGCTGTTGTTATAGTCCTGGACGCGCGCGGCGAGGAAGCTGGGGAACCGCTGGAACTCCTTCTCTTCCCTGCGCAGGAGGTCGAGCACGTCGTTGGCCTGCTCTTTGGAGGCTGCGCCGAACATGACGGGCAGCTCGTTGGCCAGGAGGTGGATGTGGTCGTGGACGTTGCCTGATCGGTCGACCCAGTCGATGAAGCGCTTGTTAGTCTCGTCCCAGCAGCCCAGAGGCAGGGGCTTCGCGATGACCTCGGCAAGCTTCGCGGCAAGTGTCTTGTAGTGTTCGGCACGGTCCGATCTCTTCAGCAGCCGTTCAATGTCGTCCATCAACTCAAAGGACCGTATCGCCAACGCGGCAGCCATGGTCTCCCGCCCGTCCTTGATGACCTGGTCTTCGTAGTACACGTCAGACCACAGCCGTCCCAGCGGATCGATACACCCTTCAACGCAGGACAGAGCACCCTCGAGGTCCTCGATATGGCGTCTCAGCCACTCGACGTCCCCCGTGCGCCCCACGTAGAGCCATACAGACTCGACGATCTCCACATTCCCCGTGATGAGGAACATGACGGCGTTCTCGCGGCGATCCATGCTGTTGCGGCGGACGTGGTACTCGCGATCCCCGGACGGCTGGACGGCGCAGGGATCCCGCCACAGGCCACAGGGGTCCTCACGCATCATACGGAACTGCAGCTCCATCATGCGGCGGACGACGTGCAGGTCGAGGGCGGAGCCAGCGGCGAGCCGACCTTTGATCTGGAACTCGTGGTCGACGTCCGGGTAAGTGCCGACGTACTTGTCCGCCAGGGTGCTGATGACGTAACCCGAGGCGTCTGGGTAGTCGGCCGCCGTGGTCCGCTCCACGACGCAAGGGAGAATGGTGCCCCAATAGAAGCCCGCCATGGCATCTGCGAGGTCCTTGCCCCCTTCAAAGTCGAGCGCATACTCGCCGCCGTCGACATCGGCGTGAGGTCGTGCGGCATGTAAAGTGAGGGTCACATTGGGGGCGTGGATGGTTACGACCACGCTGGCGGCATCCTTGGCATGTTCATGACTGGTGGATGTCTGAGGGTTCAGACGTATGGATACTCGGGCAGTCTTGGGCTCGGCCTCAAACATCCACGCCGGCTGGGAGGAAAAGGGGGATTCCGGCAAAGCCCAGCAGAGACCTTTGCCATCCAGAACGGTAGACTTTGCAATTTCGGAGTTGTTCTCTGCCGTTGAGGAGGTAGACACATCGCCAGGTAGAACATACCGTTGGCCGTCTACTTCATCCAAAACAAATACTGGACCTGGTGGCAGCCAGAAATTGATTTCATGGGCACCGGGTGCCGGAACGGCAGCAAATCGTCGCGAGCCAATCCGGGTCAGCTTTCCCGACGTTGCCGGGGTTTTGGGTTCCGTCATACTTGCATCCAGACACGAGTTCGTGTTAAGAGAACATGGCCTCCGCAGCTTGAGTTGGTCAGATGAGACAATCAAGTTGAAGGGGACCTAATGCGTAGGCTAAATCCACTAATCAGACTGCTATGGGTCGTTCGTGGGAGATGGTTTTTCGTAGACAAAGTTTCGATGGAACACGTGATGCTGCTACCTTGTTGTTTTACTCGTAATGGGTTTTCAGGCACCGCCTCTTGCTTTGGATGGAAGAGCCACGATCCGCATTCAGACAGAAAACCGGTAATCAATCGGCTTGCTTGCATGGCCGCTGCATCTGAGTAGCAGCAGGGCTCAATTCAGCTCTTTTACTGTTCCGGGTTTTCGCTGCCTGTAGTGGTAGCACTGCTTTGCGACACCGCGTAATTTCATGAATTATCAAGATAAAAATCAGGTTGCAAACAGCGGCTGCAAGTGTCAGCAGCAATCAAAGACATGGTGTTTGCTTGGTGCTTTACTGTAAATGTGACACTGCTTACCGTTGTAGTCGCACCGACCATAATCGTCAGCATGGAAGGGGTATGTTCCGTCGGCTGTTTACTCCACTGAGTTGAGTGCCGTTATTGGGTGGCCCCGTAACGCTAATCTACTTGCGGCGGATAGCGGGGCCAAGGGTCTGCTTTACCGATCTCGGGAGCCTGGGGAAGTACCGTACCACAGAAGTTCACTCCCACGAGGATCCTCAGCGCAAAAAGAAAAAAGGAAAAAAAAAGCAAACCGGGAACCGACAAAAGCTTGTCCGGCATATGCAAATATTTCACACCCCTCGAGGATCGAAGATACGAGACTGCGCATCATCGGTCATGGTCGACTTGAAGGCCCAAGGGACAAGCCACAAGCCACAGTCGGAATTCTGACAAGCTGACGTCCACTGTGTACAATGAGTTTTGGACTCTCGGAGATATACTTTGCAGGATGGATGGATGAAGATTGTCGGGCAGACACCTGTTAAGGATGGCTTACTCCAAGTACTCTTTATACCACATTTTGACCCACGATAAAAAGGATCAGGCCCCCGACTCTTGCTCGTTGTGCTGTTTTTGAACATCCAACAAGCTACAACCAGCAAACAGACAGGCGGAAGTTAGTGCCTACTGACAGAAGATTTTATTTCATTACAATTAATTCTACCCAAGCAGGAGTAATCTTACACAATCATCACAGCTAACATGGTGCAGGTCAAGTTGGCGGCTCTCCTCGCCGTCGCGGGGTTGGTTGCTCATATCTCTGCCCAGGACAAGCTTAACAAGCCCCCACTGCTACCGAACCTAGACATGCTCTGGGAGGGTCTAGAGAAGAAGCTAACTACACCAAAGACAGAAATCAAGCAATGGAAGGATAACATAATCTCTGAGGACTGCAAGACCATGGCTGAGAGAGAGGGCGTCCCACCAAACAGCATGATCCAATACGAGGTTCTCTATGGTGATTGCAAGATGCCGTGGCTGCTCTGCGCCGCCAAGGACCACCCCAGCAACATGAAGGAAATCGCCAAGTTCTTTGGTATGGTGCCCGCCAAGCTCCGCCAGGCAACCAAGCACGCCGCCTTCTTCAAGCCCAAGACTGCCAAATCGACGGCCGCCGCCTACGCCCTCGGCGACCAGCTCGCCTTCATGATGGACCCCAAGGGCATCGGCATCTTCCTGCACGAGGTCTCGCACACCGCCGATCTCGGCGCGAAGGACTCGCACTTTGGAAAGGTTGAGGGCCGCTTCACTGACAACAAGATTTGGACCGACGCCATCCAAAAGGATCAGGCCGTCTCGGACAACTACGGCCAGAACAGCAAGCATGAGAACCTGGCCCAGTACGCCGGGCTGGTCCTGTACGACATTCTGGTCGACGGTGGTCTCAAGAAGATCGTCAAGGACGTCGACAAGATCAAGAACCAGATCGACGCCTTCAAGACGGCAACCAGGGAGTGCAGGTGGGGCGGCAACATGCTCAAGCTCGACCAGACCTGCACCAAGCGCCCACCCAACGCTAAGCCCATCGACCTCGGGGCCAAGCCAGAGGACAAGAAGGACGATAAAAAGGACGACAAGAAAGACGACAAGGAAGGAAAGGGCAAGGGAAAGAGAAAGCTCAGGTTCCGCCGTGACGCTCGTTCCGTGTTCTGGCCTAGGACTTCCGCCTCAGCAGACTCGGTCGAGAAGCGCGACCTGCCTACTAACTGCGGCCTTCCGTCTGCGTAAAAATTGATGACCGGTGACTGACAATACAGCGCTAACGCTCGATCAACGGATACGACAGTAGCGTTGATACATTTTGCCTTTTGGATTTTTGTGGTGGGAAACCGAGCCTCGATACCCCTTTCCCTAGCTTTGAGGTATTGTTTTCTTATGTTTTAGGCGCACTAAAAGGTTCGGGACTAACAGCAAGCATTTGTTTGGCGTTTTATTTTTTTGGATTGTTTCTGTAAATATTTACCTTGATTCTCCTTTCTTCCGTTCAATTTTACGTTACCAGCATCTAGACATGTATCCTTTGCCTTGACCGTCAACACTTCCGATACAAATATTCTGCGCAGAGCACGTTAAACCAATTTCCTTGCTTGAACCTGCATCAAGTGCCGGGTCTTGGTGGTCTGGAAAATCTCTGCCGTCTTTTGGACTGCCGGCAAAATTGCAATCAATGAATATCCAAACACATATAGTCCCGGGATAGTACCTATGCGGGGAAAGACGACTCTCCCGCGTTTATCTTGCCGGTACATCATGGTAACACCAGAGTACAGTCTTGAGCCGGCAAGTATATAACAGGCTACTTATCACATTCATAGCTTCGTGCTCAACTCTACTCCCTACTCACTAATAAACCGCCAAGATGCACATGAAATCAGTCACCTTGCTCTCGCTAGCCACCACAACCGCCACCGCAGCGGCAGCATGCACCCGTTCCCTCCTCGAGGAGGCGACGAGCCGCTACGTGGCCGCCCAGTCGGCCGGCGAGCCCCGCTACCTGCAGCATCTCGCGCCCGACCTGGTCGCGATGCTGTACACGGAGAACGGCAACGCGACCATGCCGCTGCACGCCTCGATCCTCGCCAAGCCCCTGCGAATCGACCACACCCGCGCCCAGCACGACGTCGTGGCCTGCAAGGGCTACGTGGAGCTTATCGTCACCGATGACGCCCACCCCTACGAGCTTGCGACGCAGATCTACCTCGACGCCGACGCCGGCACCATCGACAACATCGAGACGCTGGTCACCGACGACCAGGACTGGCTTTTCAGCGCCCGGCACAGCTTGCACTACGCCCTGCAGGAGGACTGGACCGCCATCGCGCCGGCGGAGCGGGATGAGAGGGGGGTCCTGCGCGCTGCGGCAGATGCGTACTTGGATCTGTTTAGTAACTCGTCGGTCGTGGTGCCATGGCATGAGGAGTGCCGTCGGCTAGAGGGGGGTTTGTACACGCAGCCGGGGAGCACGTGCGCGACGGGGGTGCCGGAGGGGATCGAGATGGTAGACAGGCGGTACGTGATTGACGAGGAGTACGGCACCGTTGGGGTGTTCCTTAGGTTTGGTGCAAGCGGGTTGCACGATAGTCACGAGTTCCGGATCGAAGGCGGGAGAATCAAGTACATCCATACCGTGACGGTGTGCCCGACGCCGAACTGTGGGTTTGGGGAGCCGCCGGCTATTCTGCGGCAGGATCCGGGCTGGTGATGGGTTGGTTGAGAGTGAACTTGAAAACATAGCAGGAAGAAAGTTCAGAGCAAGTGTTGCATGCAAGATATGTGCGATAGGGTAAGGATTATGTCAGGGGCTAACAACATGAACCAGGCAACTAAAATGCGCCATGGTCATGTCCTAGCCGAAACAAGTAACAAAAAATGAGCTATATACAAAGGAAAAGGATGCCAAGATGCTCCAAGATTCCAGACTCAGGTTCAGAGCAGACAAGAGACGAGTAAGCTAGAAAGAAAAACCACAACAGCCACGGGACTCTCAGGATGCGCTGCATTACCTGTACCTAATACGAGGATATCCGGAAATAGCACTACTCCCTACGCCCATCACGCTCAAACCTACAGGCACTGAGAGTACCACTGGTTAGAAACCCGACAGGTCCCCTGGCTACAGCAAGTCGGGCCAGACCAGCCGCTGCCTCCACACTGACCGTACAAGCCGGCACAGTTGGTCGAGGGCGGAGGGTTGGTCGTGGTCGGGGGAGGATCGGCTGGCGTCGTGCCTCCAACGTTGATGCTCTTGCTGGCGACGTTGTTCCAGCCGTCGGACAGGGCCGCGTTGCCGACGAAATAGGCGCCGGCGCTCGCGTCGCCTTTGAACTGCCACTGCAGCCACTTGTAGGTCGCCTTGGCGTAAAGCCCGCCGTTGGCCTCGCCGTAGGTGCCGCCGTGCCCGACCCGGTTCAGGTTCCCCTTCCAGGTGGGCGTGCTGGCGGGGATGTTGTTGTAGTCGCGCTCTCCCTATATTTTGTATAAAACGTAATAAGCATGTGCTAAGTACAGATATAAAAAATGACCTTTTTGATGGGACAGAGGCAAGCGAAATACTCACATTCGGGTAAGCCATATCAGACGGCCCACCAAGAGCAATAAGGACCGGCTTGCGGATAGACTTGGCCAGATCATAGTTGCCCAGCATGCCGCTGTTGAAGATGCCGATAGATGAGACGCGCGCGTCGTCGATAGAAGCGTACGCCTCGGTGCCGCCGCAGCTGTAGCCGGCGGTCATGATCTTTGTGCGGTCGACGTTGAAGGCGCCGCCGGCGCCGTTGGCGGCCCAAGCGACGGCCTCGCGCATCTGTTCGACGGTCGTCGAGCCACCGCCGCCGGGCACGCCCTGGGACACTACCAGGAAGCCATACGAGGCGATCTGGGCTAGGAAGTTGCGCGCAGATGTGCCGTCGCCCGAGCAGGCTCCGTTGCCCCAGACGAAGACGGGCATGGCACCCGCGGCGGCGGCGCTGTTGGGCCGGTAGATGGTGTGCCGGGGCAGACTGGAGTGGGTTTGGAAGCCCTATTTATTTTTGGGACGCGTCTTTAGAGGCTGTGCAGTGAAGGGAAGGGTGGGATGAAGACGGAGAGGATATTGCTGTGAAAACTATTACTTACAGCTGGGCCAAAGGGACCATCTCCGACCTGGACGAGATATTGTTAGAGAGCTTCTGATCTTGTATCAGGACCTTATATTCTGACTTGCAACTTACAGACTGGCGTGCCTCCAGGATCTTGGATGGAGAGGCATCGGCAAAAGCGGCCAGGCCGAGGATGAGGGACGTGAGCCTCATTGTGCAATGATGGAGAAGTGATTGCACAATAACTGCTATACAAGTTATATCACAGCTTTCAGTCCTGGTTTGTCAAACGCATATCCATGCTCCAAACGAAGAGAATGGCAGCAATGTTTATGCACTTTTGACCACATCTTATAAGCCCCTGTGACGTCGCCGCCAAAAAAGGTCGATTTGAGTCTTGATCGATCTGCCGAGATCGTGGGGAGTAACGGCACATGGGGAAGCAAGATCTAAATTATGCGCGCTGGGAAACTATTCCCAAACTGGGACCACGGAGGTGTGACGACGGAAGAATTCCCCACCAAACTGCCCATGCCTGCCATGTGCTTCCTATGTTTCAACGGTCTTGGCCACTGGAAGAGATGTGGCTTGGCGTTGGATAAACTGGTACGCAATATAGTATCGGTGAGGAGAAGATGTCTTTTCCGGATTTTCTGGTCACATTGCGGTGGGGGATGCCAGTCTTTTGTGCAAGCATCAGATCCGTGTTGTGATATTTGCGTCTTGGCAGCTTTGTTGCGTTTGACTGTCGTGGTTACTACAGTCACACCTATCATTTTAAATAAAGAAAGAAAGAAAAGAAATGCGGGTAAGTTGATGTAACTGCTGTAAGTGGCTGCTTTGGAAGTAGGGTAAATAACAAGGGATAAAATCGTATAATGAAGTAGGTACCGAACTCAGTCTGGGCCACTGCAAAGGCGCCAGGGAGGACGTTTTAACACAAGGAGCAGATCTTGCACTGCAGATAGCCCAAGTAGCAGCCTCACAGGATCAATGGAGAAGAAGCCTGGAGAATAGAAATAACGACATCAGTGCTGATGATCAAAAACCCGGAAGCAGAGGGTTCATCAATGGCAACTGTTGGTCTCTACTTGACCCGGCTATGCAACATCTTCACCCCCACTTGAGTTATTCTAGCGCAGAGGGATATTTCACAGGAAGGACAGAAAGCGGAAGAGATCGATTACTGGGTCGTGTTTATTGGGGTGGACGACCATTCGTTTTGTGGGTAACATCTTGGATTTCATGAGGCGGTGGCCCGTATTGCCGGAGTTCAGGTCAGTCGTGAAAGTGCCTAAACTGTAGCAAGATAGCACAGGGTTTAGACCGTTGGCGTTGTTGTCAATGGTGGCTACAACGATGCCTTCAAGACGTTCATGGGTTTTGTCTTTGCCCCTTCATCCTGGGCCGAAGATTCCATGCATGGGCTGATATCCATCACGGGTACTCTGGCCTCCAGAGGGCCGAACCAATATGGCTGAGGTGTTATATTACATGGACAAAGTACAATATATTGTATGTAAGCTATTTTACAAAAAAGGCATGACAAGCGTCGAGAGGTAGTGTACACCAAATAAGGCACATGTGTTTGGGCATTGTGATCCCATGACATGTTAGCTGCTGATATAACTCATAATTCGACGCCGTCATAAGGAGCAAAGAGCGGCAATTCGTCTTGGCGATTCTTGAGGTCCATTCGGATCCAATTCTTGAAGTGTGCAATTCGCGTCACTAGCAACGTGGCCCACTCTGGCGAGGTAAAGATATTTGCTAGTGGTTCACCTCTCTTGCCACTGATGCAGAGCACCATGGCACGTTCCATTTCTTCCAACATTGTCAGGTGTTTCTTATCAAAGAGGAGCTCTGCACTTCTCATTTCATCCATGAGATCGAGGACGGCCCGGACGTCTCGATAGCGGTTCCAGTGCAGGTTCATCTGTGCCGTGTAGAGATCTACACTAGCCCCCAGGATGTAGGATGCCAGACCAATCGATTTGACTCGCGGGAGAATAGCGAGTGCCAGTGGTGACCCGGGGTAGCGTTGGTCCATAGTCTTAAGTCCAGCGATAATATGGGAAGAATACAGTGGGCCATGGACGGCCAGGTCGAGACGACGTCGGGGTCCACCGTCAGATGGGACAGATGCTGAAGTGGAATCGGATGTCTTTTTTGACTTCTTTCCACGGCGTGGTGGCGGTGTTCCCTTCGCGTCAAGCCCCAACCGGGAAACCATGGAAAACACCTCGCGCTCCAAGACGTCCCACAGCTCAAAATCAGACTTGGTCAGTAACATGAGGGCGTTGACCCTATCACGCTCCTGGATCCTTGACTCCTCCGTCTTGGTGCTGCGGTCTATGCGGTCCTTGATGTCCGTAGGCGACGGTCCGGATTTCTCGGATGACACCTCTGGTGCAATGGGAAGCGAGGGCTCTTCAACCAGCTCCGCGCCTGTCTCATCTGTTTTGGATGCCTCGGCTTCCAAAACTGACTGATGTTTTCGGCCTGCCAGATACTCCTCTCGGTTCAAGGGCATGTGTTCCGGATGTGCCATTTTTGGCTTGTAGGACGTGAAGTCGTCTTCTGAGTCGGCCTTCTCCTCTGGTTTGAGGATTCCAAGAGCCCTTTTAGCCGCGTCACGGAGACTAGGCGGGAAACTGAGAAGCTTCTCATAGCGTTCTTGCGCCGACATCTTCGAATCGGCATTACCACCAAAGGGATCAATATTGTGCAGTTGACGCATGTTCCTCAAGAGATCTCTATGGGTCGAATTCTTGTCCGATACCCGGTCTTGTAATGCATCACCAATAATGCTGCTGATTATACTTTGCTCACGAGGAGCAGACAACTTGAAAGGGTTCGTCGAGGATCCAGAAATGTTTCCGATGTCTGACAAGGAAAAATCATCCTTATTAGTCGTAGTCACCGCATCATCACTTGAGGTTTGAGTAGTGCGCGATATCTCCTTGAATATGTGGTCAAACGCTTGGCGCTCTTTCGGCGTAATAGTCCCGGCCCGGGACTCCCCATCGGTAACCTCGTCATACTCATTTTCGGGCGGCGGGTTGAATCTAGGATCGGCTGCTAGGTCTTCAGGAAGTTCGAATGGGATCGGGTCTTCGGTGTTGAATTTGCGCTCGCTTTTGAGACGTCGACGATGTGATGATGAGCAAGAGAAATGATGCGCAGAAGTTGTATGCAACAGAGAAGAAAAGGTAAGGTGCGCCGGCGTCGAGCGCACAAGACGCTGAATAGTGCGGGTTTGGTAAAGGAATGGAAGCATCGTTGTGGCCATCTCCTTTGTAGTAAGACCGCAAAAAGGTATTTAGGAAGGCATCACGACATTCTTTGCGCCGACCGCTGTTGAATCGAAGAAATGTTTGATCTCGGCAGGCACTCAGCCTAGGAAAATTTCCGGATAAGAAACATTTCAGTGTTATCGCGTCGCGTCTACAGTGCGCACTGGGTTATGGCCCTGGATATGCTTAGAGAGACACTGTGTTACTGTGCTGAATTACCATGAATGTACTGTACCATCAAACCCAGACTGGGATGGGAAAGCGACCCTTGTGCTCTAGGTAGGTTTCTGATTGCATTGAAATCCTCATATACCGTCTGTCCTTCATTCAGCTTAGGCCAGAGCTTATAGACAAGGACTGTCAGATTTTAGGATCCGCTTTGTTCAAACATTACTCTCTCGCAAATTGCCAATTCCGAACACAGGCTTGCTACTTCTCCTGAGAACAAGTGTATTTTTGCATAGATCCAATTGTACTGGGTGTAGAACCAGAGGTAGAGAATGGATGACTGCCAAACCCGGTTGCATCTCAAGCCACCTCCTGGGTACCTGCCTGTAGGTACTCTGCATCGAAAACTTACTCTAACCGCAGACATGCTCTTTGTTTACTCCGCAGACCACTTCTAAAACTACAAAGTAGAGCCCAACCCCCCATAGTCTAATTTCAAGATTCAAATTGACGCAAACTTCTCCCTTGTCAACCAAACAGACCATGAGTATTTGATTTGGTATTAGCGGAATTGGTACTCGACATCCCTGCTGTCGATCCCCACTGGAACAAAACCCTTCTCTCCCGCAGGTCCCGGCGGCCGCATGCACTCTCTCCTACATCTTCCGTTTCCCAAACGTCGAATGACCTGCGTTCCTTATTGTTATCTCTCCCGGCACACGAACGCCCAGTAGGAATCCTGTTATCACCAACGCGTTCCTCACGCCGCGTGCAGTGATCTGGTGTCTTGTATTGGTGTACGGGCATGACACCTGCGAGTGGCATGTGCTAAAATCCCCGGCCCATTCGGTACTAGACCACCACCAACAACAACACCCCCTTCGGCCAGTCAATCGCAAAGCTTATCAGTTTAAGCCAGGATCCAATTCTTCCCCCACTTGCGTCACACTCCACCCTGCCTACGGACCCAAACCCGGTAGACATACCGTCAAACTCCAGTCCGCGCGAAAGTCTTAGCCTTATTTAGTCTCAGCTTTTATTTTTGTACAAAGTACCTCCTCTCTTGCACGCCCATCCTCTGGCTGTCCAAAGCCACTGGGCCAAGCTGACAGGTTTTAATTCATCAAACTCTAACAAACTATCGCAACACTTACTTTTGAGGCTCGCAGCCGGTGGAGTTGGCTGATGTTTGCCACAATACTCGATCCCAATCCAAGGTCGCCGTTGATCGTCTGCAGCTCAGTGCGTCATATCGTCTTTTTTTTATTTTTATTATTGACTACGAGTTTTGACTGAAGGCCTGCCTGGTCTTGTCGCATCTCCGACTAGATCTAGGTCTAGTCCTAGCATTTTTGAACGGACGGAAATCGAGCTTCACCCCACCTGGAGACGACGCCTTCTAAACATACCTTACCTGCCGCACCTTAGGTATTTGTAGCTTACACGCTTAACCTGCTGCCAATCCTCCGCACGCGATAAGGCGTCTCAGGACCTAAGCTGTCTTGCCTGTTATCCCTTGGCCTGCAGGTGACTCAACACTGGCCAGCGCTTACCTGACGCATCCCACATTCGCTATCCGCACGGCTGGCTCAGGCACCACCGCCGCCTGCACGCCGCCCCCACTTCTTCTCGTCTCTTTTTGGCTTGTCTGCCTGCAGATTGACGGCCACACGTCCGCATGGCGTCCTCAAGCTCAGATCAGAAGCCCGAGCTCGGGCTGAACGAACCACTTCGTTCGCCGGCACCCGACACAGCCTCTCCACCTCTGGGCTCGCCTCACCTGCCTAGGCGCGCATCCAGCCATCACAATCGCAACCCCCCGACCAGCCTTTTATCGCCCAACTCCGAAAAACCCTCTCGACAGAGCGAAGACGATCCAAAGAAGCGCATCCGAAAGCTGCAAAAGAAACGCCACAACGGCGCACACTCGCCGACAATGGAGATTCCTGAGCGATTACGCGAGAGCGACCCTGAAGATGAAGACGATGATACCCGGAGGCCCCCCTTCACGATGAACCAGAGCATATTCGGCCTGATAGCTGCAGCCGGGTCTGCTGTTGATTTCAACGACCGCTTTGAGGGTGCCAGCAGTGACGAGGACGATGATGGTGCCGGTGGCGACCATGAACTCCCATTTCCCAGGGATAGGCGGCGGAACATGGCACAGACTGCAATCCTCAGGAGATCCAGGGCTCCTGATGAGAGTCTAGAAGTCGAGAAAAAGAGGCGGAAAGGCTCGGGGCACAAACTTCTGCGATCTCTACCACAAATATCGCTTCCGAAGCGATTATCGTCCCTCTCAAAGAAGAGCAAATCATCCAAGAGCAAGGAGCCGCAAATCAACGAGGAAGAGGAGGCCGAAGAATCACAACCATCTCCTGGCAATTCATCGCCTACCATCGAGTCTTCCCGGAATGACGGTCGCCTGCCGCCTGTCATGAGTAGGATATTAGAGGCCAGGGCCGAGCTGTCACTTTCGCGACCAAGTCTCGACCTGGACAGGATATACGGGTCAAACTCACCCACTGGTGAAGGAGGCCCGTCTGCCCTGGCAATAAAGCTCAAAGAGATCTTTGAGTTCGACCAGGTCGAAGCCGTAATGGATGAATATCCCTGCTGGCTACTCCAAAGCGTTTTGCTTCAGGGGTACCTATACATCACTAGCAATCACATATGCTTCTACGCATACCTACCAAAGAAAGCCGTAAGCTACTATGAGACCTGTTGCATATGTAAAGTAATTCAGCGTTACTAACCGAGTTGCTATCAACGATAGAATGAGGTTGTCAAATCGGGCTACCTATCCAAGAGTGGCAAACGAAACCCCAAGTACAACCGCTACTGGTTCAGACTAAAAGGCGATGTCCTGGCATACTATCGTGACCCGTCGAACCTATATTTTCCCAGCGGCCAGATAGATTTACGCTATGGCATATCTGCAACAGTCACGGACAAGGACAAGGATGGCCTCAACTTCACGGTAGTGACGCACCAGCGCTCATATCATTTTCGCGCCGACAGCGCTCCTAGCGCCGGAGAGTGGGTAAAGAGCCTTCAGCGTGTCATTTTCAGGTCGCACAACGAAGGAGACAGCGTCAAGATTTCTTTGCCGATTCGCAACGTCATGGACGTCGAGGAAATGCAGGTTGTCCAGTTTGCTGAGACTTGTAAGATCCGCGTTATTGACAACGATGAGACGTATGCTATCGATGAGGTATGTTTGTACTGTCATTTATATCATCCCAATATACTGGCATGCTTACGGCAGGCTAACACGTTCTGATCAACGCCCAAACAGTACTTCTTTTCATTCTTTAGTTTCGGAAAAGAAGCCATCAATGTCATCAAGGCCATGGTTGATCAGCGTCAAGATGGCCAAAACAATAATTCTCGAGGTTCCGACGAAGACTCGCCTTCCGTCGAACCCCCGTCAAAGTCGAGCTCTATCAGCGGAGGTCGAGATCGCCCACCCAAGCTGTCGAAAATAAACGATAATGTACGGGCCACACTCGCACCTATGTCGCCTACAAGTCCGACAAATCCAAGCCCACGCGCCAGTGGCGACTTCAGCCGGAGTAGTTTCGATGCGCTACGTAATTTCGGACGACGCAGCTTGGATCTGGATTCGGCTGTCCGCGACGAGAGCCAAGTTCGCAGGAGTTTTAGTGGACACCGGCATGCTCGCTCAAGAAGTAGACCTCGGCTCTCTGAGCATGAGCCCATTCCTGAGAAGCATGGATCGTCGGATTCTTACATACAATCTTCCACAGAAGATCCTAGCCTGGCTAGTATCTCGGGAATGATTGTGTCAGGTAGTGAAGACCAGTCCGCCAGTCAGATCCTCAAAGGCAGCGACGTGTTTCACAGTCCAACAATTCGACGCGACGGCTCGGGCTCAAGGAAAGGAGACAACGATGATAGGTCGTCTGACAAACTTACCTCAAAGGCCAGACCGCAAGCAGGAAATGGGCATTCTCCTGATTTCAAAACCAGCGACAAGCCCTCTCGTCACTCAGAAGGACAGGGAAATACCATGGTCTCACTACCTGCCCGAGGTGCCGGGGCCCTTGCTGGCTACCTCAATCGCCCACTTTCGCCTTTCCGTCGCATGAGCAATCTTTTAGCGACCGAATCCATGGGATATGTCGAGAAGGTCTCGGGTATGTGGAAGGGTGGCCACCGCCACTACGACGAGGCAGCTGCTCTAAAGACCGACGATGAGCTTGCCGAGGATGAAGACGAAGAGAAGGTAGCCACTTCTCGGGAGCGCTTCCGCCAGCATTTTGCACTCCCTGAGTCAGAGAAATTGGTTGCCACCTACTTTGGGCACATGATCCGCGTTCTCCCCCTTTACGGCAAAATCTACATCAGTGACCGATCTTTCTGCTTCCGCAGCTTGCTCCCTGGCACTCGGACGAAGCTCATCCTTCCCCTCAAAGATGTTGAGAATGGACACAAAGAGAAAGGCTTCAGATTCGGTTACTCTGGTCTTGTGGTCGTGATTAAAGGCCATGAGGAGCTCTTCTTCGAGTTTGGTCAGGCTGAAGTTCGGGACGATTGCGCCATTACGCTACTTCAGCAACTAGAGTCAACGCGCTATCTCCAAGAGTCGGGCATGCTGGGTCAGGATGAGAAGGAAGACGCGGAGAATGCGGTTGCGGAGCGAGATGCGCTGCAGTCTGCTCGACAGGAAGAGCGACCCACCCATGAGATTCCCCTCCCGAAGCAAACCTCTGTAGTCAGCGACGCTCCCACCATCCTGTTCGACGACCCGAAGGCTTCCTTCCTGAACTTCAAGCCGCCAAACCCGTTGCGCATCACCTGTCTTACTATTGGTTCGAGGGGAGACGTGCAGCCGTATATTGCGTTGGCAAAGGGTCTCTTGAGAGAAGGTCACGAAGTGCGGATTGCGACCCACGCAGAGTTCGAGCCGTGGATTCGATCTCACGGCATCGACTTTAGGAAGGTTGAGGGTGATCCGGGCGAGCTCATGCAACTTTGCATTGAAAACGGAACTTTTACTTGGCAATTCTTGAAGGTTGCCGCCTCCAAGTTCCGCGGCTGGCTTGACGAGCTCCTTTCTTCCTGCTGGCAGGCGTGTCAGGGATCTGACCTCCTCATCGAGAGCCCCAGCGCCATGGCTGGCATCCACATCGCGGAAGCATTACAGATACCGTACTTCCGCGCCTTTACAATGCCCTGGACACGGACGAGGGCTTACCCGCATGCATTTGTTATGCCGGAGCACAAGATGGGCGGTGCCTACAATTACGTGACATATGTCATGTTTGACAACATGTTCTGGAAAATGACTGCGCAGCAGATCAACCGCTGGCGAAACGTCGAGCTGGGTATCCCCAACACGAGTCTGGAGAAGATGCAGCCGAACAAGGTACCGTTCTTGTACAACTTCAGCCCCTACGTGGTGCCTCCACCTCTCGACTACAGCGACTGGATTCGTGTGACGGGCTACTGGTTCTTGGATGAGGGCACTCCTCGGAAGGCTGCCGCAGAGATTGAGGCAGGAGATGAATCAGAAGAGAAGCCTACTGACCAAAAAGACGGAGACAAAAATGTGGCTAGTGGCAGCAACTGGACGCCTCCACCTGAACTGGCTGATTTCATCGAGAAGGCCAGGGCCGACAAGAAGAAGCTCGTGTACGTTGGCTTCGGGTCCATTATTGTCAACGATCCGGTCAAATTGACCCAGGAGGTTATCGATGCTGTAATAAAGTCGGATGTGCGATGTATACTGTCCAAGGGCTGGTCTGACCGGATGAGCACTGGCAGCAATGCCACGGACCCCAAGCCTTCACAAGATGGCGAGCAGACCGAAACTGACCAGCAGCCTGTGGAGAAAAAAGAAGAGCCAAAGCTTCCAGACGAGATCCTCCAGATCAAGTCGGCGCCGCACGACTGGCTCTTTGCCCAGGTGGATGCGGTTGCGCACCACGGTGGGTCCGGCACGACTGGAGCCAGTCTCCGTGCAGGCGTTCCTACTATCATCCGACCATTCTTTGGAGACCAGTTTTTCTTTGGCAGCAGAGTTGAGGATCTCGGAGTTGGTATTTGCGTGCGCAAGTGGGGTACCAACGCATTTGCTCGCGCACTCTGGGAGGCCACCAACAGCGAACGCATGATTGTCAAAGCACGCGTTCTGGGAGAACAGATCCGAAAGGTAGGAAGCTCTCAAACAACCTCATTCCAACAAAATCATGGTGCAGGCACTAACAAATGACTTACAATCTAGGAAAACGGTGTCGAAACGGCAATCCAGTGCATCTACAGGGACATGGAGTACGCCAAGAGCCTCATCAAGGCCAAGGCGAACAAGAACACGAAACAACAACCAAGCAAGCAGGAGGGTCAGACAGGAGAAGTCCATGACGACGAAGGCAGCGACGATGATACGGAGGAGTGGACATTTGTCGGCGGCAACGACCCGGGAGAGGGTGGTGCAGAGTTTCCCGATGCCGCTTACCGGCGCCAGGAAAGCGCTAAGAGCGGTGACGCTGCGGTCGGTCTTGGTCTCGGCATTGGTGCCAGTTCCAGCGGCGGAGGAAAGGCCCTCGGCAGCAAGGTCCTCAGTGGCGCCTAAGTAATGTGCCACTGGGTGGGTGATGTGCTATGGCAGGTGCCAATATTGTTTTCTGGCGGACAGAGGCGCTCTTTGGCGGGGAAGCAGTCCAAAGGGCGGAGACGAAGCGTGATGAAGCTTTAATGTAATAAGATGATGGCCTTGGGGACTTTTCTTTTTCAGTGGTCAATCTGGGGATTGGGATGGGCGCGTGCTGCACGATGAGGCTACCCAAACGAATGTCACGACATGGCATCGACACAAGATGCATTACGACCAGGGGAGGGCGTTTTGGTTCATAGGTTTGTTTGTGTAGGGCAGACAGGGCAGGGATTGGCAGGCCTCAGGTGCCCTCTTTCATAATTGTAGCCATAGGCATAATTCATATCTGCAAACATCATTTCAGCAGCCATTTTTTTCTCTTTTTTTTTTTTT
>JAVHJQ010000848.1:0-13723 GCA_031306095.1 Pyricularia sp. CD86 | reverse complement strand
GTTGACGTGGCTGAGTAGATATTTTTAGGGGCCGGACTTTAGGGGGGTCGGAGATGTGGAGCCCAACGTTATCGTTGGATCGGGAAGTAAACATCTGGGCGCTTGGAATCCTCCGACAATCCGGAAGGCGAAGACGTATTGATCACTTGCATATTCTCGGTGGTTTTCAGGGGCAGGGAGGATTGCTGACTTGTTATTCGCAGCAGGGGTTGGATTCCCAGAATCGACTTACAAGGTGGTCAGACTCCTATCGGCGGTTTTCCATTCTTGACTCCTAGATTTTGAGCCTCAAGGATGCAGGTTTGTAGATAAGAAAAAACTCTGTATTTCAGGAAACTATCTGATATTTTCTGGAAATATGTCTGCCTCGAACCCCGCCAATATTGTTTGCCCCTGTTTTCTGTAGCTAGATTTTCCTACCTGTCTTCATCCACGACGGATAATCTTACCCAAAAAATATCCCCCCTGTGGTCCCAGATATCCCAGATAGCGTCATGGCGAGCCAAGTGCCATCTCTGCAAGCCAGATCCGGGCACAAGACGACCCTGACAGACCTTGGCTATCTGCCCCCAACGCAAGGCCTCCTGTCAACGCTGCCAGCCTCCTGGGTTCCGTACGCCGAGCTGATCCGGCTGCACCAACCCCACGGTATCTTTATCGTCGGGTTCCCGCACGTCGTCGGGCTCATATACGCCGCCTCAGTGTTGGAGGCGCCGATGCCGCCTGCAGCACTGTGGGAGCGTGCCACCGTCTTGTCGAGCTGGGTCTTCTTCTCCCGCAGTGCCGGGTGTGCGTGGAACGACATAATCGACCAGGATCTCGACCGCCAGACGGCCCGGTGCCGCAACCGCCCCGTCGCGCGCGGCGCCATCTCTACTCCCCACGCCCTCATCTACACCATCTTGCTGTACGCAGCCGCACTGACGCCGCTGTGGTGGTTCTTGCCACCCGAGTGCACCTGGTCTGCATTTGTTTCCATAGCGCTGTCTCTGATCTACCCCTTCGGCAAGCGTTTCACCCACTTTGCTCAGGTGATGCTAGGCACGGCGCTGGGGTCGACCATTTTCCTAACGGCCTACAGCGTCGGCCTACCGTCATCCTCGGCGTGGCTGTTGCCGACAGGCTGCCTCACCGCGACCATCATGCTGCTCGTCGTCTTCTACGACACGGTGTACGCGCGCGCCGACACGGCCGACGACCTCCGCTCCGGCGTCAAGGGCATGGCCGTGCGCTACCGCCACAACATCGAGGGCCTCTTCCTCGTGCTAACGGCCGGCATCGTCGCGCTCCTGACAGCGCTCGGCCGCGTCGTCGGCATGCATCAGCCATACTACGTCTTTGCCGTCGCAGGGCTCGCCGCCTCCCTCCTCGCCCTCGTCGCCCTCACCCGCTGGAACCTGCTACCCAGCTGGGCTGGGTCGTCGGGATGGTTGTACGCTTTTGGTATTGCGAACTTGGTTGCTGGTTTTGGTAGCGAGTATGCTTTGCGTTGGCTTGCTGTTTGAGTTTGGAGGAAAAGGGCCTGATGTCGATCGGGGTTGAAAACGTTTCGAATTGTTTGAAAGAATAGGGGTTTTATGACATGCATGAACACAGATCACTCTCCCGTGCCTTGAAAGACACAATTCTACTGAGAGTTCCATCCATGCAATATATTCATCCAAAGACAGGGCTAGTCTGTGCATATTCAGGCGTGTTATTTGATTTCGCTTCCTGGTAGCTCGTCATATACACTGCAGTTGGTGCAGGAAGGAGGCAGGGTTTAATCAGGACACTACCTAACGAGCCTCTGCTGAAGCTCTTCTGTGCTCCTCAAAATGTCCTCCTCCCTTTGCCTCAAATCATCCCAAGTACATTCCAAGAGGTTTCGTCCAGTTCCTCGACCCGGTCCTCTCGCCACAGTGTCCGGCCCGGTGAGCAGAGCGATGCTGTTGTCCGAACCCGGGTCACTGTTGCCATCTCTTTTGTCCTCGGGGAAAACGGCTTCCCGCAAAAGCTTGAAGAGACAGTGAACTGTGTGGACCGCGAGCGACGTTTCGAGCAAGGTCAACAAAAGTTTGGTATCGCGTCCGGTCTTGACATCTTCACGACTGGAATCCCCGTTCTGAGCCCGGAGTCTCTCAAGCACGAGCTCGAAGACGCTCAGAAACCCTGCGTAACAGGCCAAGAACAGCAGGACGAGGGTCGAGTCTAGTGCGACTCCCGTCATGTGCCGTTTGCATTGGCTGCTGCTGGCGTGTTGGCACACGGTGACACTGGATGCGGAAGAGGCAAGGGGGCTTTCGCCGTCTCCCTCCGCGGTTGACGTTTTGCGGCCGTCCGGGAGGTTTGAATCCAAATTTCTGGTTGTCGATGATGGGGCTGCTGGCGCATGCTGCCCCTGGTGAAGTGAAATCTGTCGGGCCATCTCAACCAGCTCGCTGGCGAGACCCGCCACTCCCTTCAAGGCCACGACGCTGGCTAGTGCGCCGTCTTTTGCAAAACCCGCTGCGGCCTCGCTGATTCGCAAGCTGATCCCGCATAGCCTCTCGTGGCAGCTTCGTGTACCGGCCGCCGGTAGTGATGTGGAAACCGGCTGCTGCTCCCAGCCTAACGGAGTCTGTGAGACGGACGCACTCTTGTTGCTGCTGGGCGCGCTAGGATCTAGTGCACCATCCCTAACGTTGCAGGCACCGAGACATTGGAATGGAGTCGTCGGGCCGTCATTGGTGCCAGACTCGAGTACTTCGCCATCACTGCCGACAGGGGAGCGGGCGGCCGTGAGGAATGGCTCTTGGAAATACCTCTCGACATCCCGAGAGGAAAAGGGGCTGAACCCAAAGTTGGGAGGTAATGGCGCTCTGAGGCCTAGCGACAGCGTGCTAGACGGTTCCCAGGTTTCAATCTCGCTCAGATTAAAGTGAAATGGTGTCATATCCGGCGTTGGGTAGACGCTCGGTGATTGGAGACATGGTTGCACCGTCGCCTCGGTGCTGCTGGGCTCTGAGCTGCCGGCAAGGACGGCCGGGGTTGGGTTGACAGCGCGACTTTCGGCTTGTCCATGTGGCCGGCCATATTGATCAAGCCTGTGGTGGTGGTGATGGTGGTTATGGAAATCCTCACAACTCGGCGCTTTCCTCTTCACATTCTTTGCCGGCCTCCCCACCTTGCCGCGGAGACCCAAGACGCAGGGGATTTGTGCTTTGAGGCACCGAGAACACGGCTCGTCTAGGCCGGTTCCGTCTTCGTTTTGCACCGTCCGACTGCACCGAACCTTGTGGGCATGACACCGATCACACGCAGAGCGTAGAGGCTGCTCCTGGTCGGTAATTGGACCGTCCATACTGGTCAGGATAAAAGAGGACTTCACTGGTATGCGTAGCAGTGAGGGTTCTTTGTCACACGAACCATGCATAGACGCGAAGAGGGCCTGTGGGCAATCTATTTAGCCATAAACAAGACTAAATTAGAAACCCTCGTCTGTCCAGTAGGCTTCTCAACAGTAAGGACCAGGGGGTTGAGAATACCTAAACACCGCCTGTCCGCCCCCAATATTTGGCGACCTTAAAGTCAGGCGCGGACGGGCCGGCGCGTCGGCTAATGGACTAGGTTCTAGTTTTTCGAAGAAAGTAGGAGCAAGGCAAGGCTGAGCAGCACATAGTTTTGCCCCCCGCGCCACATCATGTAGGTGCCATGCTCACGCAGAATGAGGTAAGCCCTAAGTTACATCTAGGCAGTGAGTGATTGGGGTAGAACCTTTTTGAGTGTGCGGGGGTTTACCTCGAAGAGAAAATAAAGCCCGGGAATGCAGTGCCAAGCATCTGTTTCAGAGGGTACCTGGTATGCAGTAAGTGATCGTCCATAGATAACAAGGATTGCATCCTTTCCCAGTCCTAAAAGGGGGATTCTCGGCTCAGATCTGTCTGGTTCACCAGCAAATCGCTCTGCTTAAGCGAGATTCCCATGTATGCGAGATAACTTGAGATTCCTGATAATGCGCCAAATGTTGACAAAACAAACAGAGTTGAAATTACAATGTTTTCTTCCATTTAAATAGCATAACCGAACAAGGATTGCTGAGCTATTCAAGCAAAAGAGACTGTTTGTATATTGTTTTTCAAAAAGTTTTGAGTGGTGTCCGATAATAAGTCGGCTGGGATCATTCAAACACCTGCTCGCCTGGTCGGCTTACTGCCTAGGCTTAGCATTTTCGCATCTGGATCCTCCTCTCGCACCATTCATAAGGGATGACAAAACCTAATGAGGTGGCTAACTATCCGGTGCCGTTCATTTAAGCTGTGCCTTTTTCCTTTCTGCGAATGTTATTAGTGCGGATAGATGTAGTGAGCATCAACTGCATCAACTGCATGCACCCCTTCTCCTCGGTCTTTGAACAAATCGGAAGGCAGCCAATGGACCCGTGGCGAACTCTACCGGGGAGAAAGAGTCGAGTTCTTTAGATAGCTTACGATACCGTGCTGATCTTCCAAGGCTTATACGCGTGAAACATCTAGGGTAAGATACAGCCTAATTACACAAGATTACCTATCTGCAAGTAGGAAATACAGTAGCGTTACCTCTGCACACCTTGGCATGCAAGCGACCTGGAGGCTCAGCAACCCTCAATGATAAGCAAACGCACACATCCTCAAAAGGCATGTAGAAAATGGTTTTAGAAAAAAAAAAAACAATCCTATCATCCCAAGACTCCGCCGCTTGCCTCTTCCAACCCGCGCAGGAGAAACTCATATGCAGGCTCAATGTAACTCTCCCAACCCTCGCAGCCAGGGGCGAGATCAAGATCAAAGATGTGCCGCGCCCCGCCGACGGACACAAAGCACGCATCCACCCCCTCCTCCCTCGCGGCGGCGACGAACTCCTCAGCCTTGGCGTGCGGCGCAACCTCGTCCCGGTCGCCAAAGACCACGCACGTCGGGGTGCGGTAGCGGCCACGGCGCAGCTGCGCCAGCGGACTGAAGGCTGCCGCGCGCGCCTCGTCGGGGCACGGTAGGCTGTCGGGCTCTGGGCCCTGGCCGCCGCCGGCGAGCGGGTCGTCGTTGAAGAGGAGCGCCATGCCGCGGTCCTCCTTGATCAGCGCGAGAACGAGCTCGGAGCGCGGGTCGCCAGGTTGTAGCCAGCCCAGCTTTGTTGTGTCTTTTTCCATGTTTAGAACGTGCTGCGTCGTCTGTGGTGGTGGTTTCCATGATGCGGTAGAGGTTAGCACTGGCTTTCTTTTTTTCCCCCGGGTGGAAACTTCAAAGGAAAAAGTTGACCAAGGTAAAACTCACCGGCTTTTTCGGTAGCCGGCGACCAATCTCACTGAGAGACATGGTTCGAGGGTGGAATTCGGCGCCCATGTTGATTGGTTCTTTGCACGTGTTAGCTCATCTAAATACCCTTCCTTGGACCATGTTCAATACACAGAAAACCAAAACGGACAACCTACCCTGTGGATCGTACGAAACGGGACAGTAAAAGGCGAGGATTGACGCAGGCGCACTGCCCCCAGCCTGCTCGACTGTCCAGGCCGTGGTCATGGCTAGGGTGCCACCGGTCGACCACCCGACCACGACGTACCTCGACCTATCAACAGTGATGCCTTTGGGCTTCATAATTTCAGGCAAGACGTTCTGCGCCCACAGGCATGCATCCCGCGCATCGGTCATGGCTCCATCAAGGACATTTACCTGGGGGCATAGCCGGTGGTCTATACTAATGGGTAATAATCCGTGGGCCAGCAGGTGTTTTGTCTGCCGTGTCCTGACCGCTTTGCGCGAGAGGGTGAGGAACCCGCCGCCGTGAATCATGAGAGCTGTGTCAAAGAGCAAAAATGTTGTACAATCAGCAAAGCCGATCCAGAAACCGAAAAAAGGCTTGTCTCTCGTCACCAACAAGTTTACTTACCTACACACATTGGACCGGTGGGCGTCTTGGTTGGCACGTAGACGTCGGCGAGGATCTCGAGCCCGTCAACCTGCTTGTAAACGTGTTGCTCAACCGCAAAGCGCGAATCGAGCGCCTGTTTTGGTCTCGCCCACGCCGTCGTCATCTTCGCCGTCTCGTGGACTTCGTGCGGGTTCCAATCTTCGCTACAGGGGGAAGCCGTCGACATCCGAGTGCTGTCGGATCCCGGCTGCGACGGTGTTGAAGCGCCGCTGCTGCTGCTACCAGAACCGGGCAGCTGCTCCAGTAGAAACTGCAGAGTGCGGGAGTTCAGGTCGCCGACCCCGTCCAGCTGTAGACCTAGTTTGGTCTGCAACTCATCCGCCAACTCGATCGACGCCAGAGAGTCCAAGCCCATGCTCCCCAGCGTCTCGGCAGTCTCCATTTCTTCAACTGCCACGCCGGTGTAGGCAGAAACGAGAGAGAGCAGTTGCGAAGCAAGATCCTCTGTGTTTTTTAGGCTCTTGTCCAAGCCTGCTTGTAACGTGGCAACGAAACCTTGGTCTTGTTTGGTCAGGATTCCGACTTGGCTTTCCTTGGTCAAACAAGGCAGTGTCTTGGCTGTAACCATCGATGAGTTTGCGCTCTCGAGAAGTTGTTTCATTGCGGCGGCTTTCACTTTTACAAAGCGAATGTCCGTCGCTGAAAAGACCACCTCGCCCGCTTCCGACAAGACGAAAACATCGCCGCTCGTAGTCTTGCCATCCACAGCAGTGTACGTCGCATACGCCTTCCAGTCGTGATAATCGCTGCCAAAGTCCACGGGCGCTAGCTCCATGCTGCCGATGCTGGAAGCGACGTAGATGTTATCGTCACAGTCCCCCATCGCTGCAGCCTCACATACGGTGCGGTGGTTGACCAACAGGCCGAGAACCTGGATGAAGGCGTCGATAGTGATGGCATCGTAGAAGTCCATGACTGTGCTCTGTGACGCCGAGAAGGTTGACTTCGGTGCTCTTATAGATGCTACTGCCTCTCTTGAGCCCATGGTGATGTCGCGAATACCCCTCATCAGACCGGTGTACTCGACGACACGGGAAAACAGCTGATAGGCTGTTGCTCCCTTGAAAGATTCGGCGTACTTGTCATTCTGCAGTCGTTCCATCTTGCTCTTGAGAGCCTGTCCGCTTGACTGGTGGTCTCTGCCGCTGAACGGCCCACTTGCCATGGAGATGTCGCCTTCTGAGTGGGGAGAGGAGGCGCCAGACTTTACAGCAAAATGCCAGGAAGTCCCGGATGCATCCGCTGTGGGATGGCGAGCCCAAGTCAAACTAAGTTTTACTGCCAGTTCGTGGTCACAGCCGAGCGGTCGGCTGAAGAGGATGTTCCGAATCGTCAACATCTTGCCTCGGGCAGACTTTCCAAGCTGCTCCAGCGCCATGACGGCGGCTTCCGTATACACGGAAGCGGGACATAGTGGTAGTCCACGGACAGAGTGGCCCCGCACGATTCTGTCGTAGCGCTCAGTAGTGGTGTCCAAGGCGAAGTGGTGTGTGTCGGACACTGCACCACAGCTTTTGCCCTCGTACGTGATGAGTGCCGGGACCTTGAAGGCGCCCTCTGGACCGCTGCCCGTGTGGCTGTCTTGGTCGCGGGCGTTGTTCTGCGTCTTTTTGCTGTGCTCTTCCACGGCGCGGTCGGCATACTGCAGCCAGTGCTTGGAGCTCTCAAAGCTGTATGACGGAACCCAGACGTGACGCACAGCGCTTTCCACCGGCGTCAGGAACGCCCAGCTCGTACCTGGGAGACCCTCACGCCATATCTCAGCAGCAGCCACCTCGGGCGCCGTCACCGCCACAAAAGCATGCAATGCCGGGTTTTTAACCGCTCTCCTGGCCATGGGGACGATGGGCGTACCGATTCCTGCCTCGACCCAGATGCAAGGGCCGAGCTTTGCCTCTAGGCGTTGGACTGCATCAGAAAAGTATACTGCTTCCCTGGCATGGTTTGCCAAGTACCCTTCAGGAGCTACCTGGCTTCCAAAGTCCACTGGGTCTTTGGTGCTCGTCTCCAGTGGGATTGCAGGCGGTCGGAATGTAATTTCCTTCTCGACATGGGACAAACCTTCGAGGAGTGGCTCGGTGAATTGCGAGTGAAAGCCGTGCGTAACATCAACACGGTGGAAGCGAACACCACGATAGCGTTCGTCCTCCTCCAGCACCCTGGTGGTGGCATGTATGTCGGCTCGCGAGCCCACTACAACGTGGCTATTGACGCTGTTATGGCATGCCAACTCTAGCCCACCTTCATCCGCGACGTCGCCAATGATGGCCAAAACCTTGTCTAGCGGCGCATGCACGGCCACCATTGCTCCTCCCTCCGGGCCCCATCGGCCCTTGATGAGTTCCGCGCGCAGGTAAACAACCTTGAGCATGTCCTCGAGGGACCACACCCCCGAGACGGCGAGCGCCGCCAGCTCGCCCAGGCTGTGGCCCACGATGCCCGCCACTCCAAGCCCGCCCTCGATCCAGCAGCGTGCGCACGCGTACTGTACCGCCACGATGCCGCACTGGAGGATGCTCGGGTCGGAGATGGGCTCGGATTGGTGCAGAGCTCCCGACATGATGTCCAGGCCGCCGAGAGCGAGTAGGATGCGGTTGCAAACCTGAAGATGGTGGGTGAGGCGAGGGTTGTCGCGCAGAGTGGCAGGGTCGAGGCCGATGGTAGTGCCGCTTTGACCGGAGAAGGCGAGGACCATCTTCTTTTTTGTCGTCTTGGAATGTGACACGATGGCTCGTGCATCCAAGCTTCGCAGCTGCTCAATGAGGCTTGCCATATCGTCGGCGACTGTCGTCCAGCGAAAGCGGTGGTGCTTGCGGCGTTGACTGAGAGTGTAGGCCACGTCGCCCAGTGATGTGTCGTCCACTGGTTGCGTGAGATATTTGGCCAGGGCTTGGGCTTGTCTTGACACGCTTCCGGCGGTGGCGCCACTGAGGAGGATCGGGTGCCTGGGCCCAGATGCACGCAACCTGGCCGGGTTGCGTGTTGTTGGGTCGCTCGCGTCGTCTCGACGCCATTCGGCACAGAAGATTGCCGAGTTGCTCCCAGACGCACCATAGCTGCTGATGCAGGCTACTCTTCTCCCTGGAGGACTCCACTCGACTGCTTCTGTGGGGATTACAATCTTGTCCGGCTCAAGCGACGGTATGTTGCGGTTGAGTTTACGGAACCCACCTAGCGGCGGGATACTCCCATGCCGCATCATGGTCAGGACTTTCAGTAGACCTGCCGCGCCTGCTGCCGTCTCGCTGTGTCCAATGTTGGCCTTGAGTGAGCCGACGTAGACAGGACTTTGTCGCTGGGGCCCGCCAAAGACCTGGCGGATACTCGACATCTCGATGGGATCGCCAACGCGCGTCCCCGTCCCGTGGGCCTCGATGTACGAAATGTCTTCTGGTTTCCAACCCGACTGATCGAGTAGTTTTTGGTACAGCGCTTTCTGGGCGGTCCCGTCCGGCACCGTGATGCCCGGTGCGTGAACGCCGCCCTGGTTCGTGGCCACGGCAGGTATAACGCCCATAATGTCATCACGGTCGAGGACGGCCTGGCGCAGCGGCTTCAGAGCTACCAGACACACACCATCGGCGCGGCAATACCCATCGGCGGCGTCGTCGAACGGCTTGCACTGGCCCGTCGGGCTCAGAAAGTTCGCTCGAGCCAAATCGAAGTAGTTGTGCACGCCCGTGATGATGTTGACGCCCCCGGCCAGCGCCATGGTGCACTCGCCGGCCTGCAGTGCGCGGACCGCCCGATGCACCGCCACCAGCGAGGCGGAGCAAGCCGTGTCTATGACCTCGGAGGGGCCCGTCCAGCCAAAGTGGTAGCTGATCTTGCCCGACAGGAACGCGCGGATTGTGCTCGTGGCCGTAAAGGCCGACGGCGTGCGAGCGCTCGTGTTCTCCAGGTACTCGGTGTAGCTCGCTCCAATAAAGCAGCCGATGGGATCCCCGCGGGCCCGGCTGTGGTGGCGCAGGTATCCGCTCGAGTCCATGGCCTCAAAGGCTGTCTCGAGGAGCAGTCGCTGCTGGGGGTCCATATCTGCGGCCTCGCGCGGGCTGACGCCGAAGAAGGCATGGTCGAATGCTGCTGCGTCGTCAAGAAAGTTGCCGTAGAACTCACGCTTGGCTACCCACTCTGGGTTTTGCAGCGCGCGGTATGTCTGCTTTGGATCACACCTCTCGGGGCGGAGTTTCTCCAACCGGCTTTCTCCCTTTGAGATGATCTCCCACAATTCGTCCAGAGAGTTTGCGCCGGGTAGTCGGAAGCCGGCACCAACGATAGCTATGGCATCATCCGGGAAACCATCGGGAGTTGGTCTTGGTGACCCTGTCTCCCAGGTTGACTGCTGTTGTGAATATGAAGCCATGGGCAAAAGGGGGATAGGATACCATAGTAACAAGTCAAGCTCTTTTTTGCTGTCGTCATTCAACGATAAATGCGGCTTTCAAGTCTATTAGGCACAGTAATACTATCAATCCTCTGCCTATCTTCAGGCAGGAACCGTCAGCAAGCCAACCATGCGAGAAATCCGTCAGTCAGCCTTGGCATTCGGGTCATATTCTAGGCTCTTGAACAAATTCGCCGAAATTGCTTGGAAGCGTAAGCTTTCGGCTGTTTTACAAGGACTACAGGTCGTGGGTCTTTCTGTGGCTTATCAACTCAAGTACTCCGTTGACGGTGATGATGCACCGTTGACACGGCTGGGCAAGAAACCCACCGACCCTTATACTTGAAATATTTAGATTTGCATTCGTCACAAATCTGCTTGTTCCATTCAAAAGGTTCATATTTAGAAGTGTAGGGTTATTCAGTAAGACTTCCCTCCGCTCGAAACCCCTTTATGCAGCATCCTTACATCGTTTCTTTATAAAGGTTAAGAAAAGCCAAGACATGACCATGACGCGCGCCATTGATAGATTTCCCGACTCAGGCCGCCGCCGAGAGAAGAAAGTGCTGGTGACAGCTACGAGCCGGTGCGCATAGCCACACCCCATCCTCGCAAGCCTTTCCTAGAATGCATGAAAATACCGATTGCGCTGACACGAGGGAAACATACAGGACCGGGACTTTCTCCCTCTACCAGGCCCTGAACATGCTGGGCTACCGCACCTACCATGCCTACGAGATGTGCAAGTCTGGCGGCCCACATGTTGACTGCTACACCGAGGCCCTGAAGGCCAAGTACTTGGGCATCGGAAAGCCCTATGGCAAGGCCGAATTCGACAAATGGTTCGGGGATTATGAGTAAGGGCCCGCCCCGCCAACCGTCGCCCGCCTCCTTTAACTAACCGGAAACTCCGTCTTTGCTTTGCTCTTGGCGCAGTGCCATCGTTGAGATCGCCGCCTTCTTTGTCGAAGAGCTGACCGAGTTCTATCCCGAGGCCATTATCATGCACGTCGAGCGTGACACGGACAAGTGGTACACGTCCGTCGTGAATACGGTCGGCCAAATGATCAATGACTGTGCCGCCTTTCCGCTGCACCAGATCCGCCTCGTGGACCCTTTTATCAACTCCTTCTGTGAGCACCACATGATTTTCGCCAAGGTGATCCACTGGAACGAAGGGCCTGAGGCTTGCAAGGAATACTACAACAAGACGTAAGTTAGGTTCGGGTTTCCTTTTTTTCTTCTTTTTCTTCCCCTCCTATCTCATTTAATCTTGTTCGAACATTTTCGACCCTCAAACTCCCTCGATTCAAAATGCTCGGTAGATGATGGGGAGACAGGCTCAGGATAGCTCGTTGGCTGATTCTTTGGCCCCTTTTTTTGGCTGGACGACAGAAACCGCCGGGTCCGACAGGTGGTTCCTCGAGAGAAGCTTGTCGTGTTTCGGCTGGAGGATGGTTTCGGCTGGGAACAAATCTGCCCGCGCCTCGGCAAGCCAATCCCCGCCAGGCCCTACCCCATAGGCAACGCGCCGGTGCAGTTCAAAGAGCTTGCGACGACGGAGCTGAACCCAAAGATCACCGCGGGCCTCATCAAGTTGGCCACTATAGTGCTTGTGCCGACGGTGGCAACAGGAACTTTGCTGTATACGTGCGCGTGGTGAAGCAGAATGATTTGTAGAGTTCGCCCATATGTTTTAGTTACCGGCAGCTCAAACTCTTGCAACCCCAAGCATGAGGTAGCTCAAAGGGCCAAGCCAGCGCAAGCTTACCTGGGGAAAAAATCAAACGGCAAACGGCAAACAAGGTTGATATGCACTGGTGCCATATGTTGATATGGAACATGTTAAGGCTTTTAGAGCATCTATGATTTCCGGTAACAGACGAAATACACCGAGGCGTGTGAAGTGTTAGGCTAATGAAAGACCCAATGACACCTTAACAAAATATTTCCGCGAGTTCTGGCAACGAAGACAATTCTCTCTATGTAGTTTGATAACATGGCAATAAGTTTGCCAGTGCACCAAGGACCTTGATTGCCCCCAGGAAAAGACCGCACACGCTGTCAAGCGAATTGAAGAGGTAGTTAATTAAGAGACCGTTATTTTGCCATTTCCATGACTTAGTAACACGGCTAGCCGCATGCATGCATAACATTGCACTTGTCAAGAACCGTTATTGTTACGTCAGTTTCGTCCTCATGGGCCCCGCTAACCAACTACTGGGTACAACGTTATTCGAAAATCGCCACAATTTTACCCGATAACACTCAACTACGCTTGGCAATATATATTAAAGGTTTCGTATGCTTTCAAACAGCCCTGGAGACCTGTTAGTTTGGGTGCAAAGTATGTCTGTTATTGCATGGCAAACCCCAAAACGGGCCATAGAAAATGAAAGACTAGCTGGGGCATTACGCCCAAGTAACAAATGATTTTATACAGCGTCTACTATTTTCTAGGCTACGAAAAGGATGGGCTTCCGAACATATAAGTCTTCCAACGGTACTGCGGTAAATTAAGCAATTCAAACCGCCATTGTAGGTCGTTCAAGCCAGGACAAATGGGTGTGGGTATATAACCAGCATATGGATACCCTTACAATACTAATCAATATATCGGTAGACAACTCCACCCACGCAATGCCCTACAAGCTTCCCAGGTGCCCACTTGACCACCTGTACAGGTCCGAAGATTTTGAACATGGTCTCAACGGTAATTCTTTTTACACCATTTTAATTGCGACAAAAATGCGCGCACATATATTATAATCCATAGATAACATATTTATGCAAATAAATTAGTATATATATATTTATCGATTGGCAAAAGTGCGTGGGCGCGTTCATGCAATTAAAATGGTGCAAAAAAATACCGTTGCGACCGTATGTAAAAAATTTGGGACCTGTGCAGGCGCGCAGGTAATTAGGTATCGGCACGTAGGTGTAAGCAGGCACCTGGTAGCACAATTGGCTCATCGGCTTATGGCTAATAGTTGTGTACCGGTATTTATTTGTACTGTAAAGGTAGCCACATGGTGGCTATCTCACCCACGCGCGGAAAAACGTACGGTTGAACCAGGCCCCAATACCACGTTTGGCGGATTTCGGGAAATTCACCAGAGCCAAAATAAAGTGGATGTAATTGATTTAATATTATGTGAGTTTCCAAAACTGGATAATGCTAGCAATATAAAGAGTTGTATGGTAGTGTATTAATTGGTTTACAATATGATGGTATGTCAGCCAGGGTTTTGTCCGGGATTATGATTTTTGGGGGGTGCGGAATAGAGGGGTTTGACTTAAACCTTCGAAATAAAAACTGGCCTGGTTGAAAGTAATTTACTTGGGGGAAAGGAAGCTCTAGACTAATGGTCGTATTATCACCGGAAAGGAATAATTAAACAGCGGGTGGGG
>JAVHJQ010000839.1:0-12017 GCA_031306095.1 Pyricularia sp. CD86 | reverse complement strand
ATTCAAACACAGGTTAAATCAACCTTGCAGTAGTATAAATGCATAAAACGACAGACGCCGGAGGAGGAGAGAAAAAAAAAAACGCAAGACGCGATGGCGTCGTGGCGACCTGACAAGAAACTCGAACGATGGCGGAGTTTGGACTTTTTGGCTAGGTACAACAACCTGGCGGGAGGGAGGGTGAGTGGAGGAACCTAAAGCCGACACAGCGGGAGGCCTGCACATCACTGGGGCATGTCCGCGGGCGTGAATCGCCTACAGGGGGCGGATTGGGCTAGGAAGGCTCGAGCTAAGTGGAGGAGAAGAGCAGTTTGGCCGCCCTGTGGAGGGGCAGAATTCTCAAGGTTGGAGTGGGGAACAAGGACATCAACATCCATGACCTCCTCTAGATGCCGAATAGTATGGTCGGCATGGTTGTCACTGCTACTTTGAATCACAAAATTGCTGCCTCGGTCACTGCGAGCCTCATCCGTCTGATGTGTCAACGCAACTTTGGTTCATTCTTGTCATTTACTGTTTTTAGACTCTTATGAAAATATGCAGTTATTGACTCGACTGCTAGAAGAGAAGCTACAGATTGTTGGTACAACAACTGCGTCGCTGTGGAAAGGACATGCTGCCACCAGGCTAAGAGCAATGGAACCTATCTGACGATTGCTTGCCAAGCGCGAAAACAGAGCAATAGTCCCATGTGCCGGGCAGCCGTTCCAAGCCTGGGGGCACGCGATTAGATCCACCATCTACACCTCAGTCTATCCTCCTCTCAAGACCCTTGACCTGGGCTGACTGACGGCTGTGCCCACTCCAACCTTGCAGCAACCCGACAAGCCGAGTAGCTTGACCCAAGAAGACTAAAAAGCTCCCTAAATTAATGGATCCCATTTCTTGTCCATGAACAACGCGCGTCCATTTTCTCGTGATGGTGGAAAGGAAAGAAGAAACCCAACGGCAAACATCCACGACCGTCTTCGTGTTGCACGATGCGAAATTGCGACGCCAATTAACATTTCCTTTTCCGCTCTTGTTCCTTATCTCATGTTTGTTTGTTTCTTCAAGTTGGCTTTCGCCGCGATTCGTACGCGCAGATAACCCTCGCCTCTGATAGGTGAGTCTGCTGCAGGTGTCCATTCGATTCTTCGACCTGGTGCCAGGAATTCGGCGCAACCTTGCCTGGATGACCACATCACTTGACCACCAGAGCCTCCTGTTTTGGATAGACGAATTTTACCATGGCACACCTTTGAACGTTGTCATTCATTTGGTTTTGCGCATGTTGCATAGGTAGGTACCTTCGCTATCTCGATGAGACCCCAACCTGGCTAAGGTACCGTAGGTGTATGGAATAGATAAGGTTCTTACAAGTGCATTTGCTGGTTTCTCCATTCTGCATAAGAAATAATTGTGAACCTGACTACCGTACAACAAATTTAGACCAGTGCCAGTCATGAGAAAGTGGCTCTGTTGGATGCCTATCATAACAACTGGCTCTCTTACAATTTCACCAATTATGCATTTATCTGAGCCAGGTGATTGTTTTAGCGCAATCTGCTCTACCACGGAGTAAAAGCAACGCCAACCCCACGTGAGGATATGGCGACAGTCAGTGCCTGCCACCAGACTCGCCGACACGTTACGCCTTGCACGCCATCTTCTTGTTCGCGACTTAGGGAAAAAAAAAAGAACGATAAAACTCAAAACTGGTGTGCGATTCGTTACTACAGCACCGCAGGGCTCAACAATTGGTGCCACAAAGAACCAAAATCTCAAGTTCAACATGTACTCATCGTATGTATCGTTAAACGAAGCCCCTGAACGACCACTCTCCCCCATCTCGTGTTCTACGTCTGCGGCGGACGGCATGTTCTTTGGCGCCAAGTCAAACCTGCGCCTGCATACATCTAGGTAGGTCATCGTCGCGCAGAAAAAGATCAGGCACATTCTTAGTGCCTTTTTAGTGCCACCACATGCAGTGGCTCCAAGCCGCTGTCACGCCACAGGTAAAGCCTCGATCATTCCATTACAATGTCAATCTGGGAGTTGACTGTCGCAGAGAAATCGCCCTAATATGCAACGACGTAAATAAATCTTCTGAGCGTGAATAATTAATAACCCAAACAGGAGTTTGGCCAGTTCAAGAATGATATTACTATAAGACTAGGCGGCGACCTCGTCCTCCCCTGCGGCCGGCTCCAGGAGTCCGACTCCCGTCCGTTGCCTCTCGGCTGCCTTCCAGGCCGCCTTGCCTTCCTCTCCCGTACAGTAGCTGTTTTTAACGAAAGAGTGACAGCACGCGTAACCCCACTTAAACTCGGACCACCAACTTCCCCAGACCGAGGTGTGATTGTTGTGGAAGATGTCTTCTTTGTACTTTGACCGAGCCACGCCCTTGGGTCCGCCCTTGATCAAACCGATTTCGTCGTACTCTACGTACCTCTCCGATTCGGTTACGGCCATTTCCCTGATGGCATCGGGTAGTACCTTGGTCTCTTCTCCGCCGTACTTCTCCCGTAGTTGCCTCTCGCGCTCTTCCCGTTTTGCATCTTCCTCCTCCTTGAGTTTCTTGCGCATGTAGGAGCCTGCTGTCGGGTTCGCTTGCAGATGCAGGCTTGTGTCGCCGCCCTTTTCTTGTGCCTCCCATGCATATCTTTGTGCCTTCTCAAACTCTGCCGCGTCGCCTGACTGCCTGAGAAATCCTTGCTCGGCGTAAAGCTCCGCTGTCTTGTCGTTCGTCGCGCCTGCGTCGACGATTGTTCGCGTCTTAGGGTCATACTTGGCGGAATCAAGATCCAAATTCAGCAGATACTTGGCCGTATCTTCTCGTAGTCGCAGCTGCCTGGTTGATGTCGGTTGGTGCTTGCTCATGTCCGAAGTCTCGGCGTAGTGGTCTCCATCCTCGATCGCCTTGCCCGATTCCGCCGCTGCTTTGGCCTGCATCTCCTTCCTCAGCTCCTCCATCTTGTTGTAGTCCTCCACCACAGCCTGGTACTCCCTCGCGTCGTAGCCGTTCCAGCGGTCTCGCTTGGCGTCCCAGCCCATCCGGACATCCTGCACCAGCTCGTCGGCCTTGATGTCGCGACCCGTCCACTTTGCACCCTTGGCACGTGGCCGGCTGAGGCAGTCCTGCTTTTTGTGCGTCATGGCGCCGCAATTCTCGCACGCGCCCTTGCGGTACTTGGTCGCCGCCGGCCCAAGCGTCTTGCCCCGGTCGTACCATGCCGTGTCTTTCTGTTTCTTTTGTATACGCTGATGCTCTAGGTAGTCGGTGTTTTCACCTTCGTCAACGGCGTAAAAAGGTCGTTTGCTAATGAAGTTGGGGATGTAGACGTTCTCTTCTTTGGAGGCTCCGGCGGCGCCCAACGCTGGGCGTCTTGGGGGTGGAGGCGGTGGCATTTTGGTTCTTTGTTTTGAAAATAGACAATACTTGCACTCTGGCGAAAAAAAACCCCCCAGTGACGCGAGCCAGGTAGGGAAGAGGAGTTTGAATTGGGGGCACTTTTTTGAGGTTGTAGCTAGATGGCGAGGGACTGGTTCAGATTTGGCGATTCGGTAATGCGCTCAGAGGTGGGAGTGGCTGAATACGGACGCGCGGTTGCTTATCTTATCCCTTGGGAAATCCCCATGGTGACTGACCATCACGTGATGACCAGTCACCTGTTTTGGTGGTGTCAATTGTGCCGCATTTGGTAATCCCGCCCATCATAGACGCGTCTGCCTCTTGAGGGATTCTGACAAACAAGGCGGGAGGCTGGCATTGAATACTTTTCCAGAAAAACTCTCCAAAATCCTTTCAGATGCTTTATTGGCCGCGATGATACTTGACTTCTCTACTGCATTTTCTTTGTTTCCTTCACAGTAATGGCCAGCAGCTGTCGCGATGGACGTGTTCAAGGTGCGCCTGAACTGCATCGACCACTACCAAGCCACGCCCACGCAATATGACCCCTGTCTCCGAAACGATGTTCGGCACTCCCAACTATTCAAGGAGCCCAAGGTTCCGGTTATTCGCGTTTTTGGCTCAACTCAGACTGGTCAAAAAGTCTGCGCGCACATACACGGCGCGTTTCCATACCTCTTTATCGAGTACAATGGGAAGTTGGACCAAGAAGAAGTTGGCGCCTTCTCCTACAGACTGCATTTGTCAATTGACCATGCCCTCGCCGTGAGCTATAGGCAGGATGCTTATGCTCGGGACACGCCCAAGTATGTGGCGCGCATCACGCTCGTCAAGGGTGTTCCCTTCTATGGCTTCCATGTCGGCTACAAATATTATCTCAAGATCTATATGCTCAACCCCGTGGTCATGACCCGACTGGCCGATCTGCTGCACCAAGGTGTCATTATGAAGCGGAAATTTCAACCGTACGAGGCGCATTTGCAGTACATCTTGCAGTTCATGACCGACTACAACCTTTATGGCTGTGGGTACATCGAGGCCAGCAGTGTCAAGTTCCGTGCCCCAGTGCCTCAAATAGACGACGATGACATAGACAGCGTCATGACTCCCCATATCTGGCACAACCAGTCGATATCTCAAAAACAGATAACAGATCACCACTCGTTACCAAGGGCCAGTCATTGCCCCATCGAGGTTGACATATGTGTACAAGATATTCTCAATCGTAAAGATGTCAAGGAGCGCAGACTTCACCATGACTTTGTCGAGCGCCTGAACCCCTTGCCCACCGATATGAAGCTAGTGGCCAGCATGGCAGGACTGTGGAGGGACGAAACGAAACGTCGAAAGAGACAGTTGGGCATGTCAGATCCAAAAAGCAGTCCATTTCCTGCTGAGGTGCTTGTCTCAATGTCGCACGATCCGCGAGATTCACAGCCTGCCGGCTGGCTACACGAGGAAGAATTTCGTGCAGAGATTGAAGAGCTCATAACGGCGGAGAGAGCCAATGACGATTCGGACATAACATTCGACTCGTTTGTGCCAAAACCGCCCCCTCTTGATTCGGCTATCAAGACTGTGCTTGAGTCTGTCGAGGATCTGTACCCTCAATACTTGGAAGCATCCATAGGGGGGATGTCGACTATGTCGGTTGACCTTGACCCTGCAAGCAGTATTGACGTTGATGAGAGAGGTGCGCGCCGGCTAGGCAGACCTGAGACTATGGACGAGGACCCTTGTCCTGATGATTCTGATGAAGAAAGACTACGAGAAGCCCAGCGTTTGGAGGAGGCCAAGAAACAGAAACTTTTGCAGGATTATCCCACCACGGGTTCGATAAACGGACTCGTTGGACTTGCTGCCAGTAGTTTGGTCACTGGAAGGCGGCCAGATATACCAATAACGCAAGAGCTCATTGATGCTGCTGTTGAGGAAGATCTTTTGAGTGAGATGCCAACTTCTTCGCAACCGCCAACGTTACGAGAGGGTTTGAAGCGACATGTCCATCCAACAGACGAAGCTCATGCTTCAAAACGACCAAGGATACGACCAGCTCGCATAAACAACTTGACGTTCGTTCCTCCCGAGGATCGTGTACGAGCCCGCTATGAACGCCGTGTTGATGTGGCCAAAGCCGAAAGTCAACTCCCATCGTCCTCCCAGAGACAGGTAGTGGACGATGCCGCCTCGTTCCGTACCCCTGTACCGCGCAAGTCATCTATGATGCACAACTCAGCATCCAAGTCGGTCAATCGTAAGCTCAGCTTTGCTGTCGTCAAGGACCCGAATGACCCTGAGACAAAGCTTCGATTAAGCCAAAATTCCAACTCGCAAGGCAGTGACACGTCAGAAACCCCGAAGCATCTTACTTTCGATTCGTCATTTCCAGGACCGGAGGAAGTTTCACCACACAAGAAAGGAAACCAAGAATTCTACCAGGTGGGCCAGTTGCCAAATCCCTTTGCACCCTCCGACAAGTCTCAGGAAAGAGACTACTCGGATGAGGAGGCCATCCCGAATGCCTCAATGGTACCTGTCTGTCATGTTTTGCCCCCAAGCGCGGAGGAAGTCTGCGCAACTATGGCGGAGTACGGAATACCCGATGTTGTATACCAGGACGCATATTACAGCAAAGAGAAAGACGTGCCACTTCGTCCAAGAGAGTTTGCTGGGCGCCAGTTTCGGCTTCGGGGCAACACCTTACCATACCTCCCTGATTTCACCGCTGATAGGCCTACACCGGAATCGTGGTGCCCTCCGGATGAACAAATACCAGAAAAATCAAAACTCAAACTTGAGGAGGAGATACGTCTGAATAAATGTACAATCAAGACATGGGAAATTGCACAGCCACCTCCGACGTTCGAAGAAGTATCCGACTGGTGGGAGGAAAAGGAGTTGAAGAAGAAGGAGGTCGGAGCAAGGCCAAGGAGCCATCGAGTCTCGCCACAATCGACCCAGATTGCTCGTCGCCATCTTTCGCAAATCGAAGGAGCGACTCCCAAGAACAAGCATGGGTTCAAGTACTCGCAGAAGCAAAAGACTACCAGCGTTCAGCATGAGGTTGCTTACATGAGCACAATGAGCATCGAGATTCATGTCAACACCAGGGGGAAGCTTGTTCCTGATCCAGAGAAGGATGAGGTCAAGTGCATATTCTGGTGCGTTAGGTCGGATGATCAATCCGCCGGCGCTAGCACGCAGACTCCTGATGGCATACAATCGGGCGTTGTGGTTTTATCAGAAGAAGGTACGCTGGCTGAGCGTATCAAACACCAAATTAAAGGTGAGCTCTTGGAGGAGACATCCGAGCTCGATCTCATGGTTCGCATGGTTGAGATCGTTCGAACGCATGACCCGGATATTCTGACAGGCTACGAGGTTCATGGTGGCTCGTGGGGCTATTTGATCGAGCGTGCAAGATACATGTACGACTACAATCTCTGTGATGAGTTTTCGCGTATGAAGTCGCAGTCTTATGGAAGGTTTGGCAAAGACGCAGACCGATGGGGTTTCAACACTACTTCGACAATCCGAGTAACGGGCCGACACATGATCAACATCTGGCGTGCGATGCGAGGAGAGCTCAATCTACTCCAGTATACAATGGAAAACGTCGTCTGGCATCTGCTACACCGTCGGATACCACATTACTCGTGGCAGACGCTCACAACCTGGTATGGTAGTGGACGCCATGGTGATCTTGGCAAGCTGCTACGCTACTACCAAACAAGGACAAGACTTGATATTGAGATTCTGGAAGAGAATGAATTGATCTCACGCACGAGTGAACAGGCCAGATTGCTTGGCGTCGATTTCTTTTCGGTGTTCTCTCGTGGGTCACAGTTCAAGGTTGAGTCCATCATGTTTAGGATCGCGAAGCCCGAAAACTTTATGCTCGTATCGCCGAGTCGAAAGCAGGTTGGCGGGCAGAATGCATTGGAGTGCCTGCCGCTAGTGATGGAGCCACAAAGTGCATTTTACAACAGCCCCGTGCTGGTACTAGACTTCCAAAGTCTGTATCCCAGCGTCATGATTGCCTACAACTACTGCTATTCGACGTTCCTGGGACGGATCGTTGACTGGCGTGGAACCAACAAGATGGGATTTGCTGAGTATCGAAGGCGGAAAAGGCTGCTGGAGTTGTTGCAAGAACACATCAACATCGCACCCAACGGCGTCATGTACACCAAACCTGAGATCAGGAAGTCACTGCTTGCCAAGATGTTGACAGAGATTCTGGAGACAAGAGTCATGGTCAAGAGTGGCATGAAACAAGACAAGGACGACAAGACCCTCCAACAATTGCTGAATAACAGACAGCTGGCTCTCAAGCTGCTGGCAAACGTCACATATGGCTACACGTCTGCGTCATTCTCTGGCAGGCTTCCGTGTTCGGAGATCGCTGATAGCATTGTACAAACTGGCCGTGAAACTCTGGAGCGGGCCATTGCCTTCATTCACTCTGTCCCGAAATGGGGCGCTGAAGTGGTCTACGGAGACACAGACAGTCTTTTTATCCACCTCAAGGGTCGCACAAAAGAGCAGGCCTTTGAGATTGGGAACGAAATGGCCAAAGCAATCACAGACATGAACCCGCGGCCCATGAAACTCAAGTTTGAAAAGGTATACCTGCCTTGCGTTCTGTTAGCCAAAAAGCGATACGTCGGGTACAAGTACGAACATATCAATCAAGAAGTGCCCGATTTCGACGCCAAGGGCATAGAGACAGTCCGCCGTGACGGGACACCAGCGGAGCAAAAGATAGAGGAAAAGGCGTTGCGGCTGCTCTTTGAAACGGCGGACCTGAGCCAAGTCAAGGAGTACTTTCAACGACAATGCAACAAAATCATGCGTGGCCAGGTGTCGATCCAAGACTTTTGCTTCGCAAAGGAAGTTAAGCTAGGCACATATAGCGACCGCAATGGAGCAGGTCCCCCACCGCCTGGTGCACTCATCAGCACAAAGAAGATGCTGGCCGACCCGCGAGCCGAACCACAATACGGTGAACGTGTTCCCTACGTGGTGGTCACAGGTGCCCCTGGCGCAAGGCTTGCCGACAGGTGCGTGCCTCCCGAAGACCTGCTATCGCCCACCGGTGCGCACCTAAGGCTCGATGCCGACTACTACATATCCAAGAACCTCATCCCGCCTCTGGAGCGTATCTTTAATCTAGTTGGAGCGCACATCAGGGGCTGGTACGACGAGTTGCCAAAGGTCCAGCAAGTCAGACGAGTCGTGGTCGACTCTGGTAACGGCAACAACAGCTGGTTTGGGGGCATCATGGGAAACAATAGCGCACAAAAGGCCAAAAAGGTCACACTGGAAAGCTATCTACAGGTGATGAACTGCGCAGTATGCAATGTTCGCATCCGCCCCACGGCCCAGAAAAAGAAAGCGCCCGCACCCCGACAGCAACTGCCACCGGTTCAATACCACCCTCTGTTTGGGTTCGGCCGTTTTGGCCCGCGACCTCCACCTCAACCGGCACCCAAGACGAAGAAGAACCCTGCAAACGATGTTGTGGTATGCGGAAGATGCACACGCCACGCCCAGGAATCTCTCCTCGAGCTCCATGCCAGGCTGGCACACGAGCGCAAGCGATTCTCCGAGGTGGCAGATGTGTGTCGAAGCTGTGCCGGCTTGGCCCCCGGCGACGTCGCTAGTGTGCACGACTGCGATAGCAAGGACTGTCCAGTCTTTTACACGCGGGTCAAACAGGCCACCAAGCTTCGGACCGAAATGAGCATCGTTGAGCCGGTAATTAAGCAGCTGGAGGCGAGGGTTGCCAAAATGAGGAAGAAGGCTTTGGAATGGTAGTTGCTCTTTTTTTCTTTTGTTTTTTTTCTTATGTTGGAGTGGTGCATAGCGTAAAGGTGTAGCATCTTTTGTCTGGGTTGTTTTTTATGCATAACGAATTGATACACAATGTAGGCATGGGTGTTGTTGCAGTCATTATTTTATCAGGTATATTACATTAAGTACATTATATCTGGTTTTCATTCGTCTTCAATTTCATACCTTCTGGTGTCGTCGAGATGGGCAAATCATTTTACAAGATGGACTGAACAACAGGGTACTCTGGGAACTTGGGGTTGTAGACGGCCTGACACCTGGCGTTGAACTCGCCAGTCTCACCCGGGATCCTCGAAAGCTCGTCACCAGGCACGCCCAGCTTGACCAACGGTCCCGACTTGGGCTTCACCCTGTCCCAACCAGGGCCAGCAGTAGGGTTCTTGATCCAGGCGACGAACATGTCGTGAATGGAGTCGGCCAGGGCCTGCTGCGCCGTAGTGACGTTCGAAAGGCCAGAGAAGCATTCGTTGCCGCCGTGGAAGAAGGGCACCTCAGTGCCGTGGGTGGGCGCGGTGCCGGGGACGCCGACGACGTTGTCGTACTTGCCAAAGAAGCGGTAGTGCCAGGTTGGCTGGACCTCGGACCTCATGTCGACGTAGTAGTCGACGGGGCAGTTGAAGCGGGCGTCGCCGTACAGGGCGCCGCTGCGCAGCGACTCGGATGCAAAGTCGCCGGCCGGGTAGGCGGCCTCGAGCACGGCCGGGTCGAGCTGCGCGACGTCGGCGTCGAAGGACCTGATCCACTCGGTAAAGTTGCCGTTCTCGGCGCCGTACACGAGCGAGAAGATGGTGCCCTCGCCGTCGGACAGGCCCGTCAGCAGCGGCACGTGCGACGCGTACTGGCCGGCGGCGAAGCGGGCCGCGTAGTCGCGGTGCCGCGTCTTGTCGTCGATGACGGGCGTGAAGACGGTGTTGAGGAACCCGTTGAACTGCTCCGTCTTGAACGCCTCGGCGTCCACCTTGCGCAGGCACTCGATCTGGCCGCCGGCCGCGGCGCTGGGGCAGCCCAGCTCCGCGGCCATCTTGTCTAGCGCCTGGTCGGCGGGCGCAAAGGCGGGGCCCGACATGGAGTTGGCCGACATCTCGGCGGCGCCCTTCAGGAAGGTGTCCGGGTGGTTCCACAGGTAGTGGTCGACCTGCACAGAGCCGGACGAGTGGCCCGCGAAGACGATGTGGTCGGGGTCGCCACCGAAGGCTATTTTTGGGTCAGTTATGGGACTAGAAACCAGGGAGCTTTGTTTGGGATGATGTAATCTCTATTTTTATTATTTTTTTTATCTTTCGACTTACCCTCAATGTTCTCCCGGACCCACTCGAGCGCCTTGTCGACATCCAGAATGCTAAAGTTCTGCGACTCGTCAGGGTTGGCAGCCTCGAGCTCGGATGAGTGGGGCGAGGCAAAGATGCTCTCGCGCGTGTTGAAATTGACATAGACGACACCCTTGTTGGCAAAGTTTGTTCCCTGGATTCCAGGGTTGCTGCTGGAACCGGTGACCATGGCACCGCCGTACATGTACACCAGGACGGGCAGCTTCTCGCCCGACTTGGGCGTCCAGATGTTAAGGTTCAAGCAGTCCTCATCCTGGCGGGACCACGAATCGGTCCCCTGCCCCGGTGCCTGGGGACAGGTCGGTCCGTAAGCGACTGCGGTGAAGGGTTCCTTGGACGGTACGACGGGCTGCGGAGCGCGCCACCTGTTCTCGCCGCCGGTGGTTGCGGCAAACGGGATGCCGAGAAACACCGAGTTGCCATGCGCGTCCCGGGCGCCGGTGATGGTGCCCTGGGCCGTCACTGCGCGGGGGATGCCGCGCGGCTGGCAGGGGCTCGCGACGGTGGCAAAGTTGGACGAGCACGCGGACAGGATGCCTGCAGCGGCCACGAGGTTGGCGACGATACCCATTTTGATCGGGCAGCGATAAACAAACACAAGGGGGGAAAGATGGGAGGAAACGACCGGTGTGATGGACCAGAGTTTCAAAGAGGGGAGTGGAGGGACATGGCGGCCCTGGGAAGGATTTTATTCCATGTTCTTTTTGTCGTTGCCTCGATACGAATAAAGGCAAGGCTGAACCCCTATTCCGTTGCGCCTTTCGCTTCCTCGGTAATGTCCCCCATTTTTTTCAATATTACAGAAATTCCTGAACATGATTGCAATTTCACAGCGTGTTTGCTGTTGTGGAGTTTTTTGATGGCAAGCATCTCCACCAAGACCGCGGCATCCAATGGGTCGGTCCTTGGTTGTGTTGGCCAAGCCTAGAACTCGGTACAATTGCGGGCGGAAGGGTTTTTTCTGCATCTCCTGAATGGAGATCAAATAAACAAGAGGGGAACTCAACAGCCTAAATTTCGTGTCATTAATTGCTTGACTTTTATTTGACCTTCACCTTGGATAAGTGGGCGAGCACCAAAAAAAGGTGAAGGGAAGCCCTGCAAAAGCTGATATGTAAAACAAGGTGAGGGAAGTAAAGTCGTTCGACAAAGCTTGGTAGAATTTGAACTATTTGTTGCGACTAGACCGGTTCTAGTGAGCTGCTACAACAGGAACGGCATTCAGCCCCGGAGCCGTCCATCGCAGAGTGGGCATTATATGGGTCGAATGCTGGTTGCGTGGGCATTGTTCTGGGAAAGTTGGATCCTGACTTGCAGCCAAGCCTTTGCCTTTATGCCCTTTCGTGTCAAGTCCTGACAAAATCTCGGCATCGACCTTATTTGAGTATAAGGTGTTCGCTTCTCCCTTCTAGACCGGTCTAGATGAGTTTCTGAGTCCT
>JAVHJQ010000837.1:0-13868 GCA_031306095.1 Pyricularia sp. CD86 | reverse complement strand
CTTGCATCCAATGCCACCCTGCAAAGGCCAGCCCCGAAATTCCCATACTCGAACAATGAATAATGATAAACCCCGGATTTATATCCTATGTTTTTACACCGGAGATCAACCCAGATTTCCCGTTCAAGTCTCATTGTTTCCGACGCACGGTAATGTTTCTCCCAATATCGCCTAGGGAGATTTGAAAGTTGCAGCACAGCTTCCAAGCTCGGCTGGCCTGACCAGGCAAGCCAGGCCATCCGACCCAATTTGAATTAGATAGTTTCTTTTTCCTTGTCTCTCGACCAATGCATTGCCAGACCAGACTGCATCTAAATTCTCGCATCCATACATCCCCTGTGTAACTTTGGTATAGTCATCATCATTTGCCTTTTTTTGTGTCTTCATCATGACGCTTCGTTACGGAAGTGACAAATACAGCAGCCATCCCATGTTCTATTGCATGGTTGTTGTGGGGGGTAAAAGAGAAACCAGCCTCCGTGCCACCCAACGCATCACCCATTCGTTGCGGTCAAATCAAAAACACACTCGTCTAGACCACCACCCTGGTGCCCAATCACCCTTGCAGGTTTCATCACCTCTGCATGCTCCCTATGATCTCCCTCTGCGCGTCGCGATCCCTCTGGCCTTCGCTAAGGCTGCCGAGCGAGCGAAGATCGCCCACGACGTCCTTGGCCTTGCCAAAGTAGACCTCCTGTAGCAGGTTCCGCATCTTGAGTTCCATGTCCTCGACCAGCCGACCCAGATTAGCAATATGGCTCTCGTCTCCCTCGGCCGTTCGCGTGTCCTGCTCCAACTGCCGCGTCATGTTTCCGCTCAGGTTCATATCGCCGAGCGCCGAGTCACCGCCACCCGCCGAGAGGGTGAGTATCACGGTCGAAGTGAGCCGGTACGTTGTCGAGCGGCCACGCTCGCTCGCCTCAAAGACGTGGATCGAGTCCCAAACCCCCTCATTGCTGCCGCCTTGAGGAGCCGCTGTATTTTATGGTGTGCATGATCGTATCTCGTCAGTATTGTCCTGTCGAAATCCGGAAGCATCGTGCCCCATCGCCTATGCAATAGGGAAGCAAGCCATGCAAAAGTAGCACCGCACCTTTCTTCAGCAGTACTACGCCTGCAAACCCATCATCCAGGTTCCAGAGGTACACGCTCGATACGCCACCCTCGTAGTACAAGTCCCGGTAAACGTCAAAGGCCTCGTTGGCCTTGATCTCCATCTTGCGGACCCTCTCGCCAGGGACACCCAGCTCGCCGGCACCTTCGTTGCCGCCCTGGGGACCGACGCCACCCAGACCCCCGGGTCCGTCATCGAGCGGCGGGTCGAACTCGTTGGACCAGGGGGAGCGGTACGAGTCGCCATCGCGGTTGTAGTCGCATAGCAGGTATTCACGGCCCGTTTGTTTACAGCGCCGTACAGTGAGCGGCTGGTCGACTGACGAGAGCAGATCTTCAGTAAGGTCGGGCACGATGGTCATGAGGCCGTTCAAGTGCCGTGTGGTGTGCTTCGGATCGAGGCGCCGGAGGAGGTCCCTGTGGTAGCGGGGTTGTAAAACATGCTGTTAGAAAAATATTGCCTGAACATCATTTTTGGGAAGGTTAAGTAGCTCTGTACTGCCCCAAACGGAACAAGATGGGAGTGGGAGGCTACGAAAGAATGGCCTCGGGATGCTGGGGGGTTTTCTTTTAATAGGCTCAGTCGCGCAGTGCACATGGCGACATTTGATTACTTACAGCGCCGAATCGAAAGGGTCTGCAGCCATCTTGGCAGTCTGCTGTCTACCTTGACTGCGAGGAGTTTTTCAACTTCTGTCTTGAGTCTCTCGGAGAGAGATATGGCGGCTTGGCAACGTTTGGTCAATTGCAGGATGAACAATTGAGAACCGAAAGATGGAGGTGGAGAGCTTGTCGTCAATACAAGGTCGCGCGAGTCCTGATGCCTACAGGGTAGCTGGCTTCTACCCCTCTGTCTCGCAGGGGTTGCGGTTGACTTCCACTGCTGCGAAATGCGCGGGAGGGGCAGGGTTCGGGGTATGCACGGACCAGACACCACTGATATGCACGATTAGTGCTAAACGAAGAGTAGAAGACCTAGTAAACTAGGAAGTGTTGTACCGTTAAATGTGTAAGCTTTGATCAGGTCTCAGTTAATTACACTCTTTTATCATCTTAAACAAGAGCTCCATCCTGTGGCACCATTGCAAAATGGATGGCAGTCGACAGCACGGTAAGGACAGGTTGAGAACCAGCAAATGACAATTGACAAAAAGCCCCGCTAACATGCTGCGGACAAGGATAAGAGCACCAATAGACAGAAATTAGCGAAGCTCTCAAGAGCCCGCAACAGCTTTAGCTTGTTGTTTTTTTCCCAAATGAGGCATATAACAAGCATTGCCCAGTCCGAATACAAAATCTCCCGCCTCGACTCCTGTTCCCACTGACATCCGGAAATAAAAAAATAAATAAAAAAATAAAAAAATAAAAAAATGAGTAGGCCCAGCATCCACAATCCTGTACAGTTCATCCAGATCAGGACGAATTTCCAGCAGCCCTGTGAAAAGGTCTAGCCAACTCCGCTCGTGAAATAAGTTCATGGACCTCCAGGTAATCCCCTCTCGGTCCGCTGCGTTCGCTCAACATCTTTGCCAAAACTCCAAAACAAATCGCTAGGACAGCAAGTAGCCGGAATCCGACGAAACCAGCTAGACAATCCGCTTTTTGCATATCAAGCAGTCCATGGGCTCTTCCCATGACTTTTGGCCGCCGACAATTGATTCTCTCATATCTGTGATCTCGATCACTGGCGGCGTGAGATCCATCCTTGTCTTTGCCTCAAAGTGCCCCTCATACGGCTTGTCCGCCTTCCTCCTACCCCTGCCCCTGCCTCTGCCTCCCTTCTGCGGGACGGGCGTGGGATTTGGTGTCGACGTGCCCCTTCTGGCCCTCGGAACTGGCGTCTCGGATGGTGCTACGGAGCTCGTGGGCTCCTCGGAAGTTTTGACTATCGGCCCTTCCGTCTTGACATCATCCATCTTGATCTCCACATCTTTGATACTCGTCGCTTTGACATCAATCGATTGCTGGGCTGATGCGGCCGCGCCCGGCTCCGTTGGGCTCAGCGGCCGTCGCGTCTCCTTTGTCTCCTCCTTGACCGCAACATATGGCTTGTCAGCACCGAGGCGCTCCCACGTCTTAAGGAGGGCGTCGTGAATCAGACAATCCTGGTGCAGCCAGTTCCCGCAGTTCTCCTTAGAACATCCAATGAGTATATTATCTGGGTTTGCTGGTTGTCCGCAGCTGCATATCGTCTCGACGGTCTACAATCCCGAGAACCTCCGGTCAGCCATTGAACATATTTCCGAGCCTAGCTAGCTTTCCAGCTGCAAAACAGCGAGCTTTCCGGGTTGTGAACGTACCGATAATTCATTTGTCCTAACATCAAGCGCTTGTCGCCAGTATAGCGCGCCTTGCGTGTCGTCGTCGTCGTTTTCAATCATCTGGTTCACCTGTGCCTGACTGGTTACGCTCACCACATTGATAACGTCCACTGCGATGGTTTGTTAGCTACATTGGCAACAGATAAGTTGTCCGAGGGGGGTCGTGGGGTCATACTGTGGTTTGAAGCAATCAGTTCGGCTCGGCCATGGTATGGTTGCCGGCCTTTGGGAAATTTCTTTCCATCTACCGTGTGCTCAGGGAGCTCGTCTGGCCAGTACATCCAGTAAACGCGGGCGTATACGTGATGCTCGTCGCTGGCTCGAATCTCAAGAATCCGCGCGACCCAATCCTCATCGGTATTTGACTTGACTACGGGTTGGCCCTTGTTTTCGGTCGCTTTGATACGCTCGATGGAAGACTCGTTCGCAACGAAGATGAACCCCTCGCTGAAATATTTGACGCCATTTACTGCGTGGGAGTCCGCTTGTTAGCAATGTGTAACATACCCAGTCTACGGCGTCAGAGCTTCAGACTCACAAACAAAGCTGTTGTATCTCGTCATATCCATCCATTTCTTAGCAGGCTCAATAGCATAAGGTACGTCCATGGTCTCGTGTGTCTTGAACTTCCCGGTCGGCGCAAAAGGGGACAGCTGCGTCAACCTCTTACGCCACGCCTCGACATCCTCCTCTTCATTTCCGCTGGCCTTGTGTCTCTTTTGGGTCTTAAGCTCCTTCTCCTTGGGATCGACGAGCCGAGCCTCAAAGGGGCAATCGGCACGCGTGTCATCCACGGTATCGGTTCGCGATCGCTTTTTGGAGGATGACATTTCGGATTTCGGTTCAGGCGGATTTGTTTGCCTTTAATTGCGTTTCGTCTCTTGTCTTCTTCTTCTTCCTATTGTTGACGGTGCTGGCGCGTGGGGCCGACGGACCCGACTTGTGCCAATGCTAAGCAAGTTTGCGCGTGATAGCGGGAGCTGTGGACGCGTTCCAAGTATTCGGGAGGCGAAAGGCTAGTCGGCCACTTTCTGAATTGATGAGATGCTCGGCCGGACCTTGAAAGCAGTGCTGTCAAGTGAGATCGGCGTTGCGTTGGTGTTTGGTCGCCGGGGCGGCAAACGCGTCGAATGAAAGCTCCACCGGATGGAAGCTGTCTGTCGAGCGACCGACTGGTCGGGCTTGTAGCAAAGCAAATCAAGCGGGCAAGAATAGAATCTGGGATGCTCTGCCGTCGCTCGGACGATGCGATACAAAAAGCCAGACAATTAGTCTGAAAAAGCCAATTTTCCTTGGCGATGTTGGTGGATGATGAGGAAAAAAAAAAAGTAGGAATCGTTTTTCCAGAGCAAATCGTGTGGCAGAGGCGAATCGTCGGCGCAGAAGGAAGGTGGCTGGGGCGACCGTACCGCACCTGTGACGACCCATCCAAGAATTTATCCCGTTGCGCAATACCCCCACAAAAGGATAATTGTCTTCCCGGTAAAATTATTTATTATTGCTTCTTTTCCTCCCTTTTCTGCATTTATTCTCTGTGCGCTTTTTTGTCCATTTATTTCCGAAATGTGAAGCAAGCAGCGCAATTGATGGGGGCCGACAATACCAGTTGGAAAATGGGTTGTCGATGATGCGAAGAGGCTCGGCTGCAAGTAAGCAACAGATTGGCGGTTGCTCTGTCGCAAATGTCTGAAAGCAGGTAGGTTGGAAAGTGGGTGCTTGCGCATTCGATCGCTTCGGACTCTTTTTTGGGATGACCGAACTTCTGAGCTCGGTTGGCCCGCCCACTCTGTCACCCTTGTCATAATCTCGCAAGAAGTGGGAAGGATCACCAAGCAAAAGATCCAATCAAACATGGGCCCTTGACACTGGTTCGTGAATTGTCGGCGGCATTATTGACCCGCTAGCTGACATCAAAGGCCTTCCTTATTCGGGTATTTCCTGGTTCGAGGCATGAAGGTCGCTGCTGGCAATTGAAGCTGGCAAGCTGGTCAGTAAGCTCAGTACGGCACGTAAGTCGTGTCAGCCATGGCGTACGTATGATCACTATCGGTCGTCATCCACTCGCTCTTAAACAACGCGAAATATTGTAAATAGTACGCGGGGGGCAAAATCCCCTTGAACAAAGCGCCATCGCTATGCAAAAAATAAAGACATAATGTGTTGTCCACCAATCGAGACCGCCCCATGTTGTTATACATAGATATCGAGATGAACGCTGAAAATAATCCGTACAATAGCAAAAAAAAAAAAAACACGTCTACCTCCCCCTGACTTCGCGCTCCGTGTCATGGTCATCTTCGTCGTCGCGAACCCCAAGAATAGGCCCTCGGCCTTCGTCATCATCGCTTTGGAACCGAGCATCGTCGAAAGACTCATCTTCCTGTCTCCGATAGCCCTCAATGACAGCAGCAAGCCTCTCACCTTCGACCTTGCCCCTGTCGACATTTATAAAATAAATCAGTGGTGCAGGAAGCCCCACCATGGCGGCCAGGAACCAGAAAGCCGGCCGAATCTCCTCTGTGGCATCGATGATGGCTCCGACGATCGCAGGACCGAAAATACTTGAGCCCTTGTCCGTGATGGCATACAGCGCATAGAAGGCCGCCTCAGATCCGGGCGGGATCAGCTCACCGTACAAGGATCTGCAGTATCCGCTCAGTCCTCCCAGCACGAATCCGTATACCGCCGCGAGCGGGAACATCTCCCACGGCTTTTGAAGGCCTAGAACGCCCCAATTCTTTACAAACGGAAGGTAGCCCATCAGTCCATACAGCGGAATAAGCTCGAAAAGTGCTATGCACGCTAGGATCGTCTGATGCGGTCTGAGCCCGAGTCGCCGCGAGATGAAGGCCCAAGAGAATGCACCTGCTATACCAGCCGTTGTTGAGATCACGTTGATCATGGCGAGTGCCCAAGGCTCCATACGTAGCTGTGTTTTGGCGAACAAGATGGCTGTGGACGACGTGGTCGCGATGGCATCTGAAAGAAGAAACCAGGCACCGAGAAACAGCACGATGTCTATCAGACGCCGTGCCAGAGAGACAGTACGAAAGAGTGACTTCCATGCGTATAAAGTATAAGAAATAAAAGCTGCGACGCCACCACGGCTCGATTCCGATGCCGCAGGTAACGGAGGCCCCGGTCTTGGCCTGAGCCACATTGCGGCAGGGATAGTAAATATAGCCCACCAGGCTCCGACAAATAACAACACGACCCTCTGAGACCAGGTCGAGTTCCTGAGCTTGAACACGATGGCGATGGCAATGCATTGCACAAATAGGCCAGCACAGTAGCCAATACCAATGCCCTTGGCTGAGATCTCGGTCGACAGCTGCAATTCGATCGAGGTGAGCTCTTCCTTGGTGCGGACCCTAGACAATGGATAGTGGTCGTCATGCTCATCCGCCAGGAGGTGCGAGGATGAATTCCGCATTTGATCCTCTGATTCGAAGTCGAGGTCGTCGTTGGTCGCCGGCTCCGCGTATTCAACCCTTGGATGGTGCCTAACCAACAAGGGGAGAAACGAATTGAGCAATACAAAAGAGGCGCCAAACGATGTGTTGGAGATTATGGCGAGAATTGCTCCAAGTAGATAGATATCCTTGCTGACGAATATGTAGGCCATGACGCTGAAGCTGCCAATCCAAGCAAATGCCAAAAGTAGCTTTTTGCGATAATTCCCGTGATCTGCAGCACAGCTTATGCTCACGACCAATAGTGCCTGCAACAAGACACTGACGCTAAAGGTATACATGGCAAAGCTGGCGGTATTGATCTCCATGCCCAAGACGTGGACCACGCACTGGTTGTCGTCATTTCCGCCATCCGGGGTCTTGTCGTAACTTGCCTTACAAGGCGATGTTTTATCCTTGAGGAGGACACCATTCTCGCGCGCAAGACTTTCAAGCAGGATTGGGATAAAGGAGCCGATAGCTGCAACAATCACGTTTGGGTCAGCACGCCCTCGATCTGGGCCGAGATAACCCGAACCCAAGAAATGACATTGTATATGATATGGTTTGATTGAGCCTACCGCAGATCACATACGTCTCCGCAGCAAAGGAGTACATGTACCAGCCGGCAAGTTCTTTTTCGCTCGTCGGCCTCGTGTCCTCGTCTGCGTATTGTTCACCACCGTACGAGCGCCGACGGCTATGTCCCCTTTCCGTCGAGGTATCCATGTCGGAGTCGGAGTCGGATTCGAATTGGGATCGCGAATCGCTTCCTGAACGTTCGTCGTCGGCCTCGAATGATGAAGAATATGAGCGGAAAGACCGCTTTGAGGCGTGGGAAAGCCTGGAGAACAGGCGCGGAATTGTCGGCCTCTGCGGTTGTGGATGGCGCAAGGGCGTCGGCGGCAGTTCAGGGTTGCGAGGCGCCATCTTTCGGCTGACTTCAGCAAAATAACCTAGCGCCTATCACGGTGTCTCAACTGTACCACCCCCCGCGCGTTTAGGCGCTAGGACTCGCCAGCCCAGTGGATGGCTACCTTGGCTTTAGGTGCCTTTGAACCCCAACCCAAACGCGATGATGACGCGACCACTCAGAAGTTGCAACACAATGCACGTGTCGGGAAAGCTGGGTGAATTGAACCGTAATACTGAGCGCGAACGTCTTATTGATTGGTAGGCAAAACAAAAACAAAGGTATGGTAGTGTATGAAATCGGAAAAAGAAATCTGCAGCAAGCCCAATTGATCAATCAAGGCTTAAGCCCGGGATTTGGGCCGGCCCATGTCGTCTTTTTGCCTGCTTGGTTGTTGCACCGCAATTAGCAACAGCGCCATTGGTTTTGGTGCCCAACAAACCCAGAAAACAACACACGGCTACTGGTGCTGCTTGCTGCGTGCAGGAGCAAGGTTCTAGCTTGGCGACAAATGCATTTGTTCGTTTCGTCAGTCACCTTGGACTATGGAGCGTTATCAAGTCAGGCATGCCAGGTTTGTTTCGTGGTCAGCTGGCCAAACTCGCGACGATGACTCTCTCTCTCTCTTCTCTCATGGGCCTTGCACAAACCAAGTCTTGCCGGCCCTCCACAGTTCGGCATTGAATATTTCGTTCCCACCAGGGCGCAGTAGGACTTACGCAGGCCAAGGTAAAGCCATGCCGTCCGTAACTATTCGTAGGTATGCAAGCTCTTCTACGGTCGGTACTCTGGACCTGTTCTGGCAAATCTGGCAACCTGGTCTGCAGACTATGTGTGTTTCGCGCGGCGCTAAGAGTCCATCTCTGCATCCCCATCACCTTTTTGTACCACCTAACACCTAAAGTGGGTGCGGGGTTGGGTTTACATGCACATCGCGATGGAGACAACTGACTAATTGGTTGCGGATCCCGAGAACGTGGAGCCATGGGTGCCTTGTAATTCGTAGGGGCCCATAGTGGTCACAGGTACTCTGGAGACTGAACCGCATCGGGCCGACGATGTGGATTGCGCTCGAGGGATAGTCGTATCAATGACTGAGGACATAAAACATATCTATCTGTGCAGGGTGCCGTACGCATATCTTTTGATAATGTATGTGTGCGAAGTAGTATTGCTGGATGAACCAACCCCATAATTTCCCCCATTGATCTTCTTAGTGCCACCGTGCGTTACTCCACAGTTCCATCCACACCTGAGCCCGTTCAAACCTCTGAGAGTTTACTTCCTGGTCCATCCCTAATTAACCCGTCGAATCATGCGTTGGTCTTTTACGAAGTACGATGCACAAGTGGAAACCATCAGCCATCTATTTACCTAACAGACGCGGAGGCTCGTCAATCCGTGGAATCTGATCATCAGTTAATATAGCATACCTCTACGATCTGAGATTTACTGGGAATCCAACAGAGAGGGCGCTGGCACTCAGGTCCTGTTTATAAATCGTAGACCGGGTCACTGGATGCCTCCCCATCTAGGGATGTACAGTAGAAATTAGTCCAGCGCATGAACCCGTACTTGGTGATTACACCAACCAGTATGATTCGATACCAGGGGTCACGACTGAGCACAAAAAAAACTCAAAATTGTGTCCCGGAGAATTTTAGCTTCACCTTGCACATTTAAACCTTAATTTTATGAAACTTTGCACTTCGAGGTAGCTACTACGGACCATAGTACAAGAAAGGTCTGTCTGTATGGCGAACATCACCAACTTTTACCACATGTCGTCCTTTCCAATACCCTAGACAATACCTGCATCTATCTATCTTATCTTGTCTGACAGATAAAAGCCCGGGATATCCTGAGGCAACGTCGATATTGTATCCCGGCAAGATGCGCTGTCAGGTCCCGTTGTATGTTTTTCTGTCTGCTGTTCACCAAACAGCTCAATGCTGGGCAGCGACCGGCCTGCAAAGAAGACCGAGGTCAACAGGGCAATCCCGGTAATCTCACGACTAGATCCAACCCAATGGTTTATCCTCGCCTTTAACTCCGCCGACCAACGTCCCAAGTAAAAGTAGACCGATGGGTGTGCGTCGAGACGACCTTGTAGCCCGCCTCGGTCATGTCCAGCTCCCTGGACCGGTCGAGCAGCGAATTCAGCTGGAGCATGACCTCGTCCAGCTCATCCGCCGGCTCCTCGGGCTTCCAAGCCAAAAACTTATCCAGCGCCCGGATCCACGTGATGTACGCCGCCCCCAGCGTCGCCTGCCGGCTCATCTCGTAGGCGGGGATCTCCTTGGCGGCCTCGACGTCCTCCGACGCCACCAGCTTCGCGCCGCGCTTCTCCAGTAGGATCCGGAGCATCCCGCGCAGGTGACCGGTCAGCTGGTCGCAGTCGCCGAGGTGCCAGGAACAGGCGGCAAGGGCCGTGCCGACGAGTAGCGAAAGCTCCGGGGGCCGTGAGGACGCAGACGGCGAGGCGTCTCCAGGCCTGCCCAGCTCCCGGATCGCCATGTTGCAGCCCAAGAGGATCTTCCTGAGAACATCAGGGGTAATGGGCGACGTCCCGTTCCAATGGTCATGGTTGAAGGCCACCGAAGACGCGATGCCGACGTGGCGGATGGCGGGCTCCGTATATATGCTGCGGATCAGGGTCTTCTCAAACGCGGGCACGTTGTTGGCCAGGTGTACCATCTGCATGTTGAACTTGAAGTGCGCAAGTCCCGAGCTCTCCGCGCTGCTCAGCTGGGACAAGAAGCTAGGCGGCGGCCGGACAAGGCTGTTCAAGGAACCAGGTCCGAGAGGCGGCTTCCCGGATGGAGGGTAGTTATTAAACTGGGCCAACGCTGCAACAATACGCCCGTCAGTCGCTGACTGGCTCGGGGCCTGTGCCGGAGCGCTAACATCATCCAGGTAGTCGCATTTCCACCCAGACACGGAGCATTGATGACATCCGGGCCGGGTCTCGTCACATTTGCGATGCCTTTTTCTGTAACAGGACAAAAATGGTTAAAAAGAAAGCAGAGATAACACAGGTCAGCCCGGCTTTTTTTTAATTTTTTTTTCTTCAGCCAATGACCTACAGTTCGTTATGACCTAATGAATGGCCCAACGTGACTTACTTGCAAGTGCGACATCCTGTTCGAGATTTTAACGCGCCCTGCGCTCTTGGGCGCCGCCTTTTCCGCTCATCAGCCTGGCTTGATGCGGTGGCTGATGCGGGAGCAGACCCCGCTGTTGCAGGTGTTGGTACCTGGCTTGCCTGGCTGGCCATATTTTTTTTTCTTTTTTTCTTTTTTCTATTTTTCCCTCCCTTCTCCCTGGTTTACTTCAGTTCGAACCAGGCTTTGTATTAGTACCTTTTAAATAGGTACCTACCTAGCTAGCTTCAATCGTGCGTGTACTAAAAATGCAATTTTTATCCCAGCCTTGGTCGAGTTGGGATTGTAAGGACGCGGGTTGTAAACAATAGTTAGCGCCAAATGATCAGAAGAGGCGGCCTTTTGCTCCCTTGTTGAATGGGAACACGAAGGGAGGGGAAGTCGACAAGAATAAAAAGGGGGCAAAGAGTACAAGCCCGCCGCCCAGTCGGCGGTAAATCTGGCCGCTTCGGTGTGGAAACAACGGGAATGGGGCATCAAGGAGGCTAGTGTCCATGCTTCGTAACCTGGGCATCTCCACTTCAGCCCGTCAGCTTACCCGTCCCCTGGCCGTGATTCTTTGTAATACCAACCCTTTCCGTTAATTGGAGAGGTGTTTCTCGGCTGGGTCAGCACGGGAGACATACCTCGCCAAAATATCTTTACGCCAATGATCAATTGTTGCTACAAGGGTACAAAAACGCCTCTCAATGCTTCCGATTGGCCCAGCTGAGGAATGAAGCCGGCCGGCATTTTTCTCTTGTTCGTTCTGCCCACCTCAGCTTTTTCTGATAGCTTACACAAACTTTTGGTGAATGGCAGAGCGAGGAAGAACCCACACCACGTGGGCCTCGTACCGTGGTTTGTCGCTCCAAAGGGCGAAGTGAAGCGCCGCACTCGTCGGTCCCTCAACCAGACGCCTAGCCATGATCCCAGCTGTGATGATAGATGATCATTCCCAGGAAACCTGATTCCCTCTCCTCTTGCGCAGACCAGACCTACTCCGGCCTTCTCTTGACAAACTCCTCCAAGTCCGCAGCCGTAGCCACTCCCAGCACGAATCTCCTCCGGTCGTCGGTGACGACGGCAAAGTCCTGCTTCTGGCCGCCGTGGTGCGCGCCCTCGAAGAAGGCCTCGAGCTCCTCGAGCGGGGTGTCTGGCGTGATGGCCGTGTACTTTCTCCCCTTGCGCTTGAAGGACGTCATTGCCGTCCGGATCTCGTCCTCAGGCTTGGCGCGGCCCGACTCGATCTGCTGCTGCAGGTGCGGTATGGAGATGTAGCCGAGCAGCGCGCGCGTGTTGCTGTCGACGATGGTCAGGTGCGTGTACTCGCGCTCAAAGGCTTCTTGCAGCGCGAGCCCGATCGGGTCCGAGGGGTTCAGGGAGAGGGCGGCTGGCGGGTCCAAGTCAGAGACTACAGCCTGCGTATTACGAGTGCGATTGGTTTTTAGCTTGAGTTCCGTCTAATGGCGGCACGGTACAATGAAAACACCGACGGCTTCAATATCCACGGAGGAATATCTAGGACTAAAGATCAAAACAGAAAGAAAAATCAAGACGGATGACTGTGGATAGGTTTCTCAACATCACATACCCCTCTATACCGCGACGCCCATTTTGACTTGAAAGGCTGCGGCGCCTTCGCCTCTGAGCTGCCACTAGGTTGTGACATTACAGCTGTCATTGATATATCTTGTGGGAGTTGACAATTTAGGCTGGAAAACGGTTTTCTCTTCCGTATGCGCGCGGCTGTTTGTGTGATTATAGCGTGAAAACTTCCGATGAAACGCTGACGGGAGGCTTCTCGCAGCTAACATCGTCACACACCACGTAGAGTGGACCAGTAGGTATGTGGGGTAACTAACGCCCTTTGGTTCATGAGTCTCTGCTTGCGAAGGTCAATTGATGCGGGGCAGCTTATTAACCACAGCCTTCTTCTATTACCAGGCTTCCTGAGTGGTATAGCCAATGGAATAATTTTGACCTCTACGTAATATACGCGAGGTTGATTAGGTCTAAAAATCGGACACGCAAACTTTCACCTCCGGTAAAGTAATTCCCAGCGGTCAAAGGTCAGACTGGGCGATTTCAGCCCTGGCGTGTATTAATGTAAGGATGGGGGAAAGGTACCCATCGTCTTGCGCCATTCGGGAGACATCATCATACAGGTTTTTGCTCTCGGCTATTCTTGTAACAACTCAGTACCATGTATCCATCTCACATACCTTATCTGGATACCTTAGCGACGAACCGGTAGGTACGTGAGGCCTAAGGTAGGCAGGTAGGTATTTTGGTACTTAGTGGCAGCCAGACAAAAGCTGGGTCATAAGTAGCCTTCTCTATCTCTAAACCCCGATTAAGTCCGTTGTAGCCGGACTACTTTTTTCGTGCTCTCATATGATCGCGGCGGACAACTTCCGGTTCTCTTCCTTGATTGATGACTATTCAATTCATCGTGCGGAACTGTAGATTTCTTGATCTCGCTGTAATCCTACCTACCTATTGCTACCGGGTCACACCAACTCAATATTATCGAAAGACATATCAGTCGAGTGAGTACTACAATTCATATCCTTCAGCAGCGCGGCAGGGCCCCAATTATGTACAGACAGCCCTGGTTTCGACATATACAGGCACCTACAAACTACAAAAGAGTTTAGGAAGCCAGCGCATGGCAGTCAAGTCTTTGATGCAAAACTAACGATCTAACGATTCATTGAACTTGTTGTCAGATCAAAAAAAAGAAAAAAAAAGGATTAAATTATGGCCACTGGTACCAGCACTGGAGGTCCCCTGGCGGGACACAATGGCAAGATTGAGCTGTACTCGGGACAGTACTATGCCTCATGTGCCATGGGTGGTCTCCTAGCTTGCGTAGGTTTCTCATCTTCTGATTGGTGATCAGAACAGTAGGACAATACTCATG
>JAVHJQ010000835.1:0-13970 GCA_031306095.1 Pyricularia sp. CD86 | reverse complement strand
CTCTCCAAGTACCCCGTGGGCCCGGGTACCGTCAATCATGGGCGCAGGGAAGCATAGAGATAAGGAATTAATCAATCGTCCAGGTCGAAACATCGGGGCCAATTATAGCTGATATCTTCGATGGGGGCCCGGGCAAGGACGGGTCACGGAAACCACTCCGTTAGTCGCGGGGCGGCTGCACGAGGAAGAAACTGGCTGGGGGGCGCTGACTGAGATTTTCTCACTGGCAGGTGCATACGGTAGGTAGATAGGTAAGTAGGTAGGTAGGTACATAAGATATTAGACGGTGCAGCTGTCATTTTGATTGTTTAATGATAAATCTACAACTTCCTTTTGGTCAACTTGCGAGCGAGCACCTTTTAGACCTATTTTATTTTCCATGTAGTTGTTGTAGTTGTTGTAGTTGGTGTAGTTGGTGTAGTTGGTGTAGTTGGTGTAGTTGGTGTAGTTGGTGTAGTTGGTGTAGTTGGTGTAGGTAGTATTACGCAAGCAGGTATCATTTGAGCCTCCTACAATCTTGGCAAATTCGAGACCAAATAAAAATTCTGCATGCAACATTGATCGCCTTCAAACAGGCATGGATCTGTCGGCTGTTGTGTTGCATGGAAGCTTTGGGTAACGGCCGCAGAAACTATTCCGTACGAGCGGCCCCATGTGAAGATTTGTCTCCGTCTCCGTCTCCGTTCCCGTAGCAAAATTATATACCCCGTATAATGTGCAGACCAGTATGTCGACATCAATGTCTAGCTAGGTAGTAATTATACTATGGGACTTTTTTTTGGGGTCCATTGCATGGCATGGGTAGAAAGATTAGACCTGCAAACCAGACTTAGGGAAAAGGGAGGGGAAAAAAAAAAGACGCACGCACTAGTTTGTATGGAAACTTATGGTAATACTACGTATACCTATGCATTTGAACTCGTCGTGTAATTCCCTATGGAATGCAAGAACGGCTTGTTTGGGAAAACTAAACTGACTACCTACCTACCTAGGTAATTACCTACCTACCTACCTGCCTTACTTGCCTTACTAAGGGCCACTTGGTCAGTCTTCAAATGAAAATGTATGATACAGTACGAGGTCGGTTTCAAACACCCTACCCTGTACAGTGGCTTGTAAAACTGCATTTGCCATTGGTGACCGCCAAATTTTTCCTCCACCAAGAGATGAGACGGATGCAGCCAGAACCAGTCAATCAAGCAAGACGTGTGCGTGCGCGTCAAACAACAGGCAATCCCTGAAGGAATTGATTTCATTTGTCTATATACACAACACCCTCGTTCGCCGGAACAACATGCCGAGGTAGTGAGCAACTGCTCTGGGAAGCATCATGCCAATATGTAGGTCCCGGCTCCAACCATCGCGCATGGTTCTCCGCGTTCCTTTGGCAAGACCTTGTCAGACGCTGCCTCGCCTAGTCCGACAATATGCCCAACCTGCATACATCGAAGCCGATGCCGCGCCAGCAGCCCCTTCTGCCGATCATGGTGCTTCCGGCGATCCTCAGCGTCCAGAACCAGAACCGGAACCCGAACCGGAACCCGAACCAGAACCAGAACCAGAACCACAAGCCGAATCAGAGACCCCTTCTCCAGGGTCGCAGCACCGCAGGAGAAAGCCTTCCTCGTTTGCCGCGCGCCTCGAGAAGGCTCCCGTGCGGCCCCATCCACCTGGACTGTCGGCCGTGGTCCCGCCAGTTCTTCCTTCGCCTGTCATGAAGGACCTCAAGCTGAGCATGTACTGGCACATCAAGGGTCTCAACACCCAGCTACGTATACAGAAAATTCGGGACGAGAGGTCTATGCCAGATTCTGACTGGCGCGAGCTTCTCAAGGACCTGTCCTCCATGACCCCGCCACGCCATTCTTGGGGCACCGTCACCCTCGAGGCATCAACAACCACTTTCAAAAAGGAAAAGTTGTTCTCGCCCGATGATTTTGGGATCCGGGCCATCATGATCAAGAGTGGCTGTGCAATTGCAGCCGATGTGCGTCCCGCAGAGACCGAATGGGGATATGAAACTATTGATATCACCATCCATGGCCCACCGTCTAGATTGCAGTCTGCCATTGAGTTGATAGTCAACACGGTCGGGAAGGCTTCCCTCAAGGCAACACCCCCAACCGTCCTAGCTACTGGTTGGCACCAGGCCGGGTTCAGGAAATCAAAGGCCAGCCAGTATTATAATGCCCCGTTCGACGTGGAGGAAGTCACTAGTCACTACGGTCCAGCTAGCAAACTTGGTCCCATAAATCCAAATGATCCTTGCGTAGTAGAAAACATACCACGCCCCAGCCAGTGGACATGCGACAGCCTCGATCTCTATATAGAACATATCACTCACCTCGAGCTCTTCAGATTAGCCAAGAAGAATAATTCGCGTCACCGACTTAGCCGCTCCCACATTCACGCAGTCTCAGATATACTCAACAAAATCTTCAGCGATCCGGAGACCTTCCCATTCCTCACGCTCAATTCGTGCCATAGGGCACTGAACTTTCTTAGGCGCTTTGCACCGAGTCTCGGCAGCTACGATTTACGATTGTTCTGGTTTGCAACCCGCAACCCCAAAAAACTCATCACAACCGAGACATTCAACGTTGTGCTGGCGGCCTTTGGCCATCTCAAAGATCTCGGCACCTTCCATCACTGGATACGTTTCATGGCTCGCTTCAACTGCATGCCAAACATCAGAACCTGGTTGATCACCCTGCGCTTGTTCGAAAGCGCCGAGATCAAGCGTTATATCCTCCACATCCTGAGCGAAAAGGGCATGCTCGACTCCCCAAGCACCATTCGCCAAATAGCGGCAATCATGATATCTCATGATACCCAGCTCGCGTTGGAACAGGGCTTGGATTTGAATCAGATAATTGCCAGGCATGATGGGCTGTATGGCGGACGGGAAACCTGGCTTACGCGCATTGGTGGCATAGATGTCATGGAAGTCCTCTGCCACCACGGGCGCTTCGAGGACGCCTTGGAGGTGTTTAAACTCATGGCCGCCCCTGGCCGCCCGCCTGCCGCAAAACCAAACCCACGAGCGTTGAATATCCTACTTGCATACGCCAACACTCACAGGCTGAACTTCTTTGCTCTAAGGGTGCTAAAGGCCTACAGTTCAGAATACTCGGGGCACCTAGATGAGCTCTCTTACAAGCTACTCTTTGAGCTTTTCTGGAAGACGGAAATGGCAACCTCCGCCGCAACCGTGTGGCACTATGCAGTCTTGACTGGCAAAACAACCAAGCTGGACCGTTGGAAGGCCATCGGTAGGGCATTGCGGCAACTGAGGCGCATTGATTTCAACATGCTCAACTCTGCAACTGACCTTGCCTATCAACCAATGTTGGCGGCTAGGACCGGGCGGTTACGCACTATGGTCAGTCCATTTACTGGCTCCTTGACATGGTATAGAAAAAAGGAGAAAAAAGTCGAGTCCGAGGCGGGTGAAGAAGCAACTACCTATATGAAACAGTATCTATGCACCGTAAAGACGGCTGATCTTGTCGAACCTGGGTTTTTCCAAACTCACTATGCCGCTTTCATGCGAGATTCAGAGTCTCGCTTGGCTGCTAGGCATACGGGCTACGGTCCCCAAGTCCCGCTCCATATTATTTTACGCCTCGCGAGCCTTATTGACAACAAGGTACACAACACCATGTCTTCGTTCGATAGAGACGACACAACGGACAAGGCCAACGCCACGCCATCCTCGATATCGCAAGACGAAAATCCCACGATGCCATCTCCCTTGCTTTCATCGCGGCCAAGAATCCCAGAGGACCTTCTACGTCTGAAGTTCATCATCCCGCTCCGACCTTTCAAAGGAAACGAACGTTTGCTCGTAACGCGCAAACGTATCGAACTGGAGGTGGACTACTCTCATCTCTACTTGGGTCGGGAGAATTTTGCCCATGAGGATTCGGAAAACCAAGATGCACAATCGTCGCCGGAGAAGCCTGAAGCAATCCAAGACCATGCATGATAGCTGACGGATGCGAAAGAGTATTTTCTTTTGGTATATCCCTGTATAAAAATGAATTAGAACTGTACAAATCACACTACTAACCTGTATTTATATAATTTAAGCCAAGGGGGAAAGTCCAATGTATGAAACGCACCTTCAAAAGGATAGATAGCGAGGAACGCAAAACAGCCGTCTCATGGTGGCTTGCACGAGTAATATGCAAAACGATTAGAAATAGATTAAAAATAGACTCTTTGATCAGGAAATATTGCGCCCGGGATTCAACAACATATGCAAACTTTAGCTTGGCATGCATCACCCATGGCGCGTCATGAGCGTGCCACTTGCCAGGCCAGTATACGCCAAATAAAAAAGCGCCAAATATGACAGGGCCTTGTGTTGTATTGTATTTTCCTACGACTTTGATGAAGCAAAGCTAGACGGAGCAGAAACAAGACAAAAAAAAACACAGTTGAGAAAGAGAGAAAGAAAGAGAGAAAATAAAAACAAAGGATATATTTCCGGATACCAAATCATAAAACCGTCATACCATCGAGTGAGAGGGTTGAGAAATAGACCGAGTCATTAGAGTATAGACACCGGGAGGGAGGGTGAGAGGTCAAAAGTGTAGGTGACAGGAGAGGTGGCGGGACGGCGGCTGTCAAAAACAACGTTTCAAGAACATCATTTTTTTTCGCTGTCTTGAGCAATCAATGTTCAGACCTTGACATCCTCGTCCTTTTTGACAGCAGCGTCAATCGTCTCCGCCTTAGGATCCGCCTTGGCCTCGGTCTCATCGCTAGCTTCCTTGGTCCCGTTGTCAGCCTTGCCGTCTGTTGTGTCCTCCTTTTTATCTGTCTGGTCCTCCGTCGTTCCGTCATCTTCGGATGAGCCCGTTTTGGCAACCTGACTGTCAAGGTCCTGCTTTTCCGACTCAAACATGGCATTATCGTCTGCATCGGTGAGGACCTCAGTGCCATCGCCGAGGAATATGACGCGTCCCTTGTATCCGCCAATTCCAAACGTTTTTCCCTTGCTCTGGTCCATGTCGACATCGTAACCGCTGTCGCTGTCGTCAAAGTTGTGGTGGACTCCAGGCCCTCGGAACTCGGCTATACGGAGGTGGGCAACAGTAGAGCCAATCATCATCAGTAATCTGCATATGCTTGGGGAGGGGTTCCAAAATAAAGGGGCATCAAAGCGATGGCTGTTGTTGTCCGTGGACCAAACAAAGCGGTGGTTGGTGGAAGAAAAGCTGATGACGGCGTCCAACGTTCAGGATTGTGATTCCGTACCATATTCTGGGGGAGCGCAGGGGCCGTCGCCATTCGCAACCCTCCTTGCGATCTCCTCGTACCACTCCTCCTTGGTGCGACCGCGCAGGAAACCAATGATTATCATCGTCATGTTGTCGCAGCCAACGCCGCCAGTCTCCGAGTTGGAGGCTAGGCAGTTGTCCATCATGTTTTCGCAAATCTTCTCCAAGGCTTGCTTGGCAGCAATTCCTCGCCTGACGAATTCAACGACTGCTTGTGAAGATTGGCAATCCCAGATACCTGCTCAGGCATTTACGCGTTAGAAACATGGCCATCAGGTTTGGGACATTGATAGTTGCAGAGTCTGTCCGAGGCTCACGGCGCCTGCGTGACTTGGCGACTAAGAGGGACGCTTACCATCACATGCAATGACCAGGAACTCATCGTCATCGCCCATGTCGTGGACCACAACATCAGGGTAAGCAGTCACTATTTGCTGCTCAGGCGCAAGCTCGGCGCTCTTCTTGAATTCAAAATCTCCAATAGCACGCGACAGAGCCAGGTTTCCGTTCACTCGTCCAAAGTCAACAAAACCGCCAGCGGCGGTGATTCTTGCCTTCTCGCCTGTTGGGATGTTATGACCACGTCAGTCCAAATGGGCACGATTTGACTAAGCCACCAATGCGATTTTCCCTCTGCTTCCAGGCCAGCTCTGCCGAGCTGGCTGGGGGTACAGGCAGAAGACAATTTGATATAAGGAGACGAGTAGAAGTGACGCACCCTCGTTCTGTGGCTTGTGATCGAATGATAGGGGCTTCGCACGTCCCTTAACGCCCAAGACACTCCTCGAGTCACCGGCGTTGGCCTGGAGCTCGGGGTTAGCGATACGAGTCACAGGTAGATAGCTTTGCTCGATGGTTACAGCAGACGGGGGCACAAACAATGTAAATCTTATCGTCGGTCAACAGGCCAACGCAAGCTGTGCAACCTGACACTTCGTCTTCATACTTCGGGTCTGGAGACGAGTCAAGTTTCTATGTCAGCAAGCGCCCCTATGCGGTCCCCCAAGCAGAATCATATGTATTCTCCCAGCCGGCCTCGAAAGGTTGACATCATGGCATTGTTCGTACCGTTGAGGATCGCACGATCGGTGGCGAGAAATCCGTCCTTGAGGGCCTGCTCGTAGTTCCCAGCCTTGAAAGTGTCCTGGTTCTGGACAATCTTGTGTATATTGTCGCCCGAGAAAAGAGCTACTTTGTCGCCTCCATGGCCGTCAAACACTCCGAAAAAGGCGAGCTTGCCCTTGTGTTGTTTCGCGGCCTCGGCATCATTGGCAAGCAGGTCGAGCACAGTCGTGTGCGCATCTTCCATGCTGATTCGCCAGCCCTGCATGGCCGACACTCCGTAAAGAAACCGCTCATCTTCGCCGCGAGCCGATGCCTGTTTGGTCGGGAACGTTCGCATGTGTTAGCGATTGTTGTGGCTCAACTAAGTCGTAGGCCCACCCTTCATCGCGGGGGCGACGAGAGGGGGAACAGGGGCATAATCGACAGCGGCAGGCTCGGCCGTGTTGTTCTCTAGATCGCAATCACGTGCGACGGAAGCGCAAAGGCCTTCGCGATGCGAACAGTCAATGGGGAAGAGAGGGGTTGTTCATGGTAGTGCACGAGCGTTATGCTCTCAAGGTGGTGACATTGAAGACGCGGGCGGGGAGTATGTGGTAGGTCGCGTCACGGATCGAAACCAGTGCATAAACGGAGGGGGAAAAAAAAGCAGCGAACGGACCTTTTCGACAACCGGCTCCGAAAGGGTTTGACCCATCCTTACGGTTGACTCCTGAGGCTTTTTGTAGCACAGAGGCTACGGGAGATAAGAAGAAGAAAAGGGAGAGCAGGGTCGTCGCCGAGCGCAGGGGGATGCTGTTGAGTGGTTTTGTTGCCTCGTTTGGCAAAAGCGGGTGGTGATGTATGCGTTTTTGTGTTTGTTGCCTGGTGACGCCGAGGCAAAATTTTGTCCCCCCCGCGGTGCGTTGCTGCAATGAGGGCAATGACGTTTGACAAAACTGAGGCTTCGTCTCAGGGTAGGTAGGCAAGTCGGTTTTGGACTGACTGGAGAGCACCCAATAGGCGAGGGAAGGTATCGTTCCCAAGGAGGCCGTGCGTAGAGTTTTTTTGGTGATCCAAGGTGGCTTTTGGCTTTTTGGCTTTTTACCGTAGAGGCGGGAAGCGACACTAGGGGGCGGCTTTCAGGATGGATCAAGTTGTGATGTGGTGCTTGCTGGCCTCTCAGGTGGTTCTCAATCAATCCAAACCCGCAGCGCATGCACCCACTACCTAAGGTACTGGGCTGACCTGGGCTGTTGCTTGCGCGTAGTTGTCAGGCAAGAACACGGGGTCTAGTCTGGTCCAATCTTGCAAAAAGGCGCAGCAGCTGTGAAGGCGGGGTTTTTTTGGGGGGTTGCTCAGCTGTGGGCCAGCGATGAGGGTTCGCTGACGCCTTGGCTGGTCGGGTCGTGCTGCACGCAACTGTGGCTCGAGCGTCTGGCAGTTTATGGTTGCTTTTGCCATCAGATCTCAACGTAGCCCCTCTTTTGTTTTCCCAAGATGTGGGGAATGACGAGCATGAGAAACCGACTGACAGGGTGATTAATTACTAAGTAGGGAGGAAAATATAGTTGGATCTACGGTGATAATTTACAGATAAGGTACCCCTATTTTGAACCGATAGAAACACAAACACTCGCAGCTTTTTTCTTGACCCAAACGCTTCCGGTAGTTCCTGGCTGGCCTAGAAGAGATATGAAAGCAAACATTTGGGAAATAATAATCCCATGCCAACGAGAAACAAAGACAGGGACAATCAAAACCAAATCAAATCAAATCAAATCGGTCGCGTGCTGTTATCCTGGTCTTGCTCCAGGGCGGACAAAAAAAGGCCAGCTGACCCGAGCCAGAAACTGGCCCAAGCTTCAAGCCCTTGTTTACTGCGGTACTCACCTTAGTCACTAAAAATATATCCCCAATTCTCAAGCTTCATGCGGTGCGATAGGATCTCATTAATTAATTACCCCACATCCCCTTCCAACAAGGGTTCCAACTGTCTGGCTCTTTCCATTATGCAGGGGAAAATGCAATCACAAATATGCTACCAAGTGTTGAAGAAAGAGGGAAAAAGAGAAGAAGAAGAAAAAAAGATTACCAATAAGCTGCCTATCTTCAGCAGGAGAGCTATATTTCGTGGTCTGGCCTAAACAAAAACCCTATAGTCGCTAATCCCAGATTTTAAACTCGATCCTCTCGAACCCTTCGACCCATTACTGCCAGCTCCACCAGCCGACCGCCCGGTGTTGTTCTCCTCACTCGAGCCCCACCTACTAAAGACCGAGTATTGCGACGTGTATTTCGTGTCTCGTTCCTGAGCTCGCGATGACGGCGATGATGATAAATTCATCGCCACCTCGAAAAGCTGCCCCCTGTCGTCTCCGCGCTTGCTGCTCTTCCACAGACTGCTCAACCCCAGAGCGACATCCCAGCTTCTGTCAGCAGGCGGGTGTCGAGGCGCAGGCGCGTCGCTATTTTTATCATTATGTGAATTGATACTCAGACCCGAGCCTGCCGCACCACGGCCTGCCTCCTCGTCCTCTCCGTCCCGTCTCTTGCCATCGCGCTGCAACCATTCGTTGATGACGGACGAGTCGTCGTCCTCCTTCAGGACGGTCCAGTTCGGCTTGCCTGAAGGTGGACTTGCACCCGGCTCGGTAGAGGACAATCCCCGGTCTGCGCTCCTGATGGTCGACCACGTCGGGGAGTGGTGAAATGGCGAGCTGTTGGCGATGTCTTCGTACGATATGCCAAGCGGGTCGGGGAGGACTGGGGTCCACCCCCCGTCCATTTCATCATTGAACGTGGTGTGGTGATGAGATATGTTGATGATTGGTGGTCTTGCAACAGTGGAGCGCGGAAGAACTCCCCGAAGCCCTGCCGATTGGCTACGTCCACCGTGTGGGAGTGACGATGGCAGGCCCGACAAAGCTGCCGGCCGTGGTCGATTGATGATACCCCCGTCCATGTGCTCGCCCGCTCGACGCTCTCTCGCCGCTGTTATCTTGTCCTTAAATGTGTCCACCGTGGTGATGCTGCCAAAACTGTCCTTGGTCTGGAGCCCGTTAAGCAAGCCGGCCACGGTGCCACCGCCCTTGCCACTCTGTTCATGGTCATATGCATCTACATTTGAATGCCCGCTGAACCTTGGCTGCGGACAAGCTGGTAGCAAAGTTGCCGGGTCGTCAGGGGACATATTCGTGAGTTCCTGGCTCGCATCTGGCTGCCCCGATTTGGCGACCGGGAGGTAGTACCTGCCCACGGTTCTCCCTGATTCGATTTTTCCAACTGTTCCAACAGTCTCATTATCCTCGAACCTTTCTGGCGTGTGCTGGATGCTGTCGTCATAGTCTTGCAACGTAGGGATGCCAAATTCCACGGTGCCCCGGAATGAACCCGCACCCCCGGCACTTCCAGCTATTCGAGGTGGCAAAGGCATTGTCGAGACGTCAAAGGGCTGCGGGTCTACGTATATGCTAGTGTCTGAAAGATAACTCTTTGACCTCGCCCTGCGCGCTTTTCTGGTGGCAGCCGCAAACATGTTGGCTGCTTTCCAGCCGCTACTAGCGTTTCTATCGTCTTTAAGGTCTTTCTCTGCCTTCAGTACGCGTCCAGGCACAGGGGGTACGCGCGGCGGCGGTGTCATTGGAAACCTGTAGAAACTCTGTCTCGATGCTGCCGAGGAGAAGGTCCGGCCGCCAGGGGCACTGTTCTTTGTCGGGGTCTCCTGGTATCCGATATCGACGCTCTTGCCAATATCTCGCATCGGCGAATCTTTAGTGACACCGACCTGCATGAAGCTGCCAGGAATGGGCCCTGAGATGTCCTTCCTGTCCAGGGGTGGAGATTTACGCCTTATGCGCCTGCGCCAGGCCAGACACAGGAACAAGAACAAGATGGCCAGTAGCGTCACGGGTAAGAGCACGACCAGCAGGATCTTGCCCAGGGAGAGTCCTCCACCAGCGCTAGACTCGCTGCCAGATGTCGGCAAGCTTGATTGAGAAGTCAATTCTGGCGAAGTTTCGCTCGCCGGCGTTGGCTGCTGGTTTGCTGATGAAGTCGGGGCTATAATTAGGGTCGTTGGGGATGTGGGTTCACTTTCATCGTCTATGCGTATCCTTAAGGCGCGCTCGTCTGTGATATCCGAGTTTTTGGATTTCGCCTTGAGCACCAGTGTCGCAGCAGAGACACCTTGATTTCTCGGAACGTTGCCGGACAATCTCACCTCTGAGGCATCGTAACTAGCCCAACTCGAAGCTGAGTTTGTCTCTAGTTCGATATCGGTTGTGGCCGGGTTCAGTAGGTGTGGCTTCAAGTCGAAGGAGAATCGAGACCCAGCCCTGACTTGCAGCTCTCTGAGAGAACTGCGGAACAAAGCCGTCGCAAAGTTGATCTGCACGGTCAGGTTGAGGGAATCCCCGTATTGGTCTTGGAGAACCAGTGGGAAAGAGGCTGGCTGGGAACCTGCCGGGGGCGTGCCCCAAAACTCCCAGTTGCTCTTGTCGAATGACAGCCAGGAGGGAATGTTTGGCGTATCGGCCGATCTTATATCACTGGCCACAGCCTCTTTCCCATCCAGCCTGACCTTGCCCTTCAAGTTCGTGTCAGACACGGCAGAACCGATGGTCGCGTTGATGGTTAACGAAGTCTCTTCGGTCGTCATCTGGTGCTCCCCTACAACAACAAAGAATGAAAGCGAGACGGCCGAGAACCCAATCACATCGGAGGCCATGAGCTTGAACTCAAACGCCTGCGGTGGGTTAACTAGCGAACTTAGTGGTGGTGTCCTCCCGCGAAATCCCAGTCTACTCGGGTCGAACGTGATCCAGGCAGGTAAAGGGCTGTTGTCGCCACTGACGGCGTAGTAGTTGAGGTTGGGCCGGGAGAATGTGGATGACGAGAAAGCATAGCTAAAGTCATAATCCGGATAGGAGAGCACTGAGGCCGGCTGAGAGAATGGTTGGCCAAACTTGGGGACCTGCTCAGCGAGCGGAATATGGACGACCGGGGCCGGACTCCTGGACACCACAAGCGTCGCGGGCGACGAGACGGATCCCGAGGGATCAGTTGCGACGATCGTGATAGGCACACCGACGACTTGTCCGGAGGGAATGTCTGCGTCTCGAGGTATGCCGAATATTCGTCGCGCGCCACTCTCAATCGATAGCCAATTTGGCGGATTCGACAGCGTGTATGTTATGGGTGAGGCGGAAGAGAAGGTCATTGGCGAGAAGACGAATTCGAAGGGCGCGTCGAGGCGGGCGATAGGGGGCACCTGGGAGTTGATGGGGAACGAGACTGTTGGTGCTGCCTCACATACAGTTACGATAAGTGCAGCAATCCACAGCCTCACCGTCGACGGCGCCATTTTTGGGAGGAAAAAAGAGCCCTCGATCCTGTTAACCCTATTCTGAGAGAGGCAGTATGGATACAAGAGGGCGGTGGATGGTTTGGCAGCCGAGATAGGTGACTGCCAGGATAGTGGAAGCTAAGAATGACGGTCGGAGAAAGAAAGGATGAAAGAGTGATGGACAATAGACCCAGCACCCGACAAGCCAGATGCTGGAATGTCGATGCCCACAGAGCGCCATGAAGGGGCTGGAAGGCAAACCGCCTTCCAACACACGCGCTGACAAGAACTTATTGTTTGTAAGGGATGAATAGGGAACTTGATGCAATGACGAAAAGTTACTATCATCCCTTGGAAACGAGAGTGCGCCATGCTCCAGAACAAAAAAAACGCTCTGTAAAGGGAAATTGATGTGGACATTCCGGTATGCGGCGCGGCTGCTGTTGGGTGAGACATGCTTGATCTCAGCACGCTTTTCGACGCGGTAGATGCTTGATGGTCCAGTGAGGGGGGTGAAGATCTGTAGGTATGGAGAAATAATAGTGTTACTTTGAATGACAGGAGATCTGGCCCTCATTTTCGCTTTTTTTCATCAAAATATGAGAGGAGACAATAGCAATCGTTTTCTTTCTGGTATGGTAGACTTGCACATTGATGACCGATAAACGTAGGACTAGCCTACTGTGTATGAATATGACTTGGTGTACATTTGAGCGAGCCAAACCCGATGAAACACAATCACGAACAAGTCAAATATGTCAAAAGTTATCTTTGGAATTATCGGAGCGTTTTACACATACCTATGCTTTCGAGGTTCACTCATGAAGGTCGATGAATCTGGCGTTGTGAATTTGGTTATCAACTGGGTAGACCTGGCCATGATTCTGGAGTTAATTCTAAGGCGACTCAGCACCAACGGTTGCAGGAACAGGAGCGGCAGAATAGAAACAACAAAAAGGCCGGCCTAGATTTAGAAATGGGCAATTTTAAAAAAAAAATCAGACTGGATCCTCGTGTATCATTGGAAGTTCTGTTTAATGTTTTTTATTTTATTTTCTCGAAACGGAAGTTGCCACCGTCTTCTTCTCTTTGCAGTAGGTAAAAGGGGGTGAAACCTCATAGGAAAACCCCTCAAAGCTAGCGGATCAATCACAACCCACCTCACCGCCCTCATTCTCACAACGCCAGCAACCGCAAGTGAAAATTAGAAGAGCAGGAAAACCAGAAAGACAAGAATAATTCAAAAAAAAATTGATAGAGAATAAAAGCAAGAGATCAACAACATGAAGGATATCATAAACAACCGGTCGCCCTCGCCGCCGGTTTTCTCACCCTTGGCAATCGACGCAGACCTGGCACCCCTCCCAGAGTACAAGACGGCGGGCGAGACCAAGATCGATTTTGGCGGGTTGCTCCCCGCGACGGCACCGCTGCGGCTGCACGAGGACCTCAGCTCGGGATGCGGCGGCCAGCTGTGGCCGGCAGGTATGGTGCTAGCGACACATATGCTGCGAGAACGCAGGAGCTCCATCGGCCGCGAGAGGATACTGGAGCTGGGCGCCGGCGGTGGCCTTGTGTCGCTGGCCGTGGCGCGCGGGTGCGACGTCGAGACGCCGATTCTGATAACAGACCAGCTCGAGATGTTGGCCCTGATGGAGCACAACATCCGCCTCAACGAGGTGGAGGACAAAGCCAAGGCTTTGATCCTCAACTGGTACGTGCGGTAGTGGTGCCTAGACCCTTGACTTTTTTCTTCTTTCTTTTTTGGGTGTTGATCAGCAACTTGAGATAAAAAAAAAAAACACTAACCTTGGAACAAACCCGAAATTCATCCACAGGGGTGAGCCGCTCCCACAACAAGTAGTCGACCTCCAGCCGACGGTGGTTCTGGCGGCCGACTGCGTCTACTTTGAGCCCGCCTTCCCGCTGCTCCTCCAGACGCTGACGGACCTGCTGGCCCTGTCGCCGCCCAAGGAGTGCACCGTATACTTTTGCTTCAAGAAGAGGCGGCGGGCAGACATGCAGTTTCTCAAAAAGGCGCAAAAGATGTTTTCGGTCGTCGAAGTTCCCGACCAGGACCGGCCCGTCTTCAGCCGACAAAACCTGTTCCTCTATGCCATCACCAGCAAGGACGAGGCGACCAAGGTGACGACGAGTTGACACCATACATTTTTACTAAAGAGTAGCAAGCAATGTGAATTGTGGACGATAGAAAAATAAAATAAAATAAATAAATAAAAAGTAGGAATTGCCACGAGTTTTATTCCGGATTTTTTTTTCACGTTGCTCTATAT
>JAVHJQ010000832.1:0-15177 GCA_031306095.1 Pyricularia sp. CD86 | reverse complement strand
CTTTTTGTGTGTTTGTGCAGCAAACCCACCAGAAACGGGCTTAAATGGCATAGAATTTAATATATTTTAGGTTGTTCACTTTTCAATAAACCAGGGCACGACGAGTGAAGGGGCGACTGGATGCAACGACAAGGTAATGGAAAAATGCACAGCCCAAGTACCTTCCAGTCTAAAACTCTTGGCGAGCCCGACATAAAGGTTGGTCTGCCGAGGACCTCTGTGAGTTTTACTCGTATATCAAATAAGCTGATACGCTGCCGAACTGAGGGTGAATTGCCCTCGAGGGGAAAAAAAAAAAAAAATCTTGACCGAGTTGAAGTTTGGGGTCGGGTAGTGGTTCGATCCAATGGTCCATGTTCTAGACCATCTTAGCCTGACAAATTGGCTAGTGGGGAAACCAAGGCGGGTCCTGCATGTACCAAGCCCCCGCCAAGTGACTCTCGGTCACTCTATTTGGTTCTTGGGCAAGACAAGCAATCTGGCGGTGGAAACCCCAACAGAGACAAGAGCGGGCCAAGAGATGCGATTGTGAGAGAAGTGTTCCTCCCCCATCCTCGGCAAAGCTGGGCAATTTCTCTTTGCTTTCCCAATTGTCACGCATTTTTCCAACGACATGTGTATCTTGGCTTTGCGCGGCTTCGGATTGTTCAACCAGGTCGACAAAGCACGCAGCACAAAGGACAACGGCGCAACCCTTTTCATTTTTTGACTTTCCAATCGTTACACGCGATTTTATATTGGGCGGGTGGCTTGCATGATACCACCAACATCGAATGTGACTTGGAGACCTGCAAGGCGACTTTTGTTCAGCGTACAGTATCTGAGGGCTCGCGTGCTGACATTGATTGGAGCCCACTTCGAAAAGATATCTCCATACCTAAACGATGAACTGTCCAGCCATTGGTTTCCGGGGGAGCTGACATCAATACATACGGTAGCATGTTTCCTTATTAATCTTTATTGCAGCCGAGAAAATACGTCGACCCACTACCCCAATGTTCCCCCATTCCCCAAAGCGCAAGTATCGCTCCTCATCATGTTCAACAAGGCCTGTCAATCGCGTGGCTCGTGGCCATGGGTTCCATGTCCTATTTTCCAGGCAGAAGGATCCCCCAACTTCGCGTAGGATAAGGTCTGGTTTGATGTGACAAAAGCACAGGGAAGTGACAAACGTTTACTTTGTTCTACAGCCTACCTGCCCATGTATCTACTTAGCCGAGGTATCTGCTTTTCTTATGTTTGTTCTTGGTCACCCACATGGTGTTCTTATCTATACCCAATACCGACCATGAATCTCCGAACGTCTTGAGTTGCCAAGCACTATTCAGAGAATGGAAACATGGCAGGGTGCAGAAGCATCAAACCTCGCAACAGCCCAAAAACAAACATGAGCCCATGCCGGCTCATATCTAAGTGTGCTGTCCAAATGCGACATAGTGGGCATCATTCAGCCCTTCCGGGTATCAATGTACCCTAAGTCGGTGCTCACCCGTCCCTATCTATTGGAATATTCTGTCCAATCACCACATTGAACCCCATCCCCCGCCTTCAAGAGGTGCGCCATGAACCCTTGCTCTCGGTGACCATCCTGGGAAATATTCCTTTCGACTGTCTCTCCGGTGCTACCAACAAAACCCTGGACGACGTTACTCACACGACCTTCCCGACTGGTACTGGTTCCGGCCGCTCACTTTGCCTCCCAGCCTACCCAGCTAATTCCTTTTCATACAAAAGAAAGCCCCGGGCAACCTACCTGCCGGCTTCTCAGCTTGATCATGTTGTGCTCTTTTTCTTTTCTTCCACCCTCTCGCGGCCCTCTCTATTCGGAAGCGTTTGGCTTGCGCAGCGCCATTGGAGACCTTGCGACAAAGGGACGACATCGCCATCCATTCACTCCAAGGGCCCGACCCCCACGACAGACATCATGAAGAACCCTTTTGGTTCCGTAGACGCCGATGAGAAGTACCCGCACTCACCCACCGAGGCGGGTGCTGCTGGCAGCGATGGCGAGACTCCCGTGGTCGACAGCGCCCACGATGATCTTCATCGTGGAATGAAGCCGCGGCAACTGAGTACGTTTAGGCCTGGTCCTGTCGCATAAGACGACATGTGAATTTGTGTGCAATTTTGCTATAGAACCTAGCTGGGTTTATGTCCACGGTCAATTATGCTAACGATATGTTTCCAGATATGGTTAGTTTTCCTTGAAAAATCGGGGCTGCTTCTGCCTCAATGGCACCATTCTCAACGAATGCACGACTCCCGGGCATTGGCAAGATCCCCCAAGCTTTCCCAAAGTCACCACTAACACAGGCTCACATGCATAGATGGCTATTGCCGGTGCCATCGGAACAGGTATGTCGTATCATTTCAGCCAATGCATCATGATTTCCATTTATACTAACGTCCTCCAAAGGTCTCATTCTCGGCTCTGCATCTGCTCTCAAGAACGGCGGCCCTGGATCCCTCCTGATCGCATACATGTTGATGGGTTGGGTTGTGTACGTGGTCATGGTCGCGCTCGGCGAGATGGGCACATGGCTGCCCCACAAGAAGTCCTTCTCCGGCTATGCAACCCGCTTCGTCGACCCGGCCATGGGATATGCCACTGGATGGAACTACTTTCTCAAATACGTCATTGTCCTGCCGAACAACCTCACAGCCACGGGTATCCTCCTCAGGTATTGGGCTCCTAACATCAACGTTGGAGTTTGGATTACTGTTTTTGGCGTGCTGATCATTGCATTGAACGTAAGCAAAGGCTTTTGTCTGTCTGAATGGTCTGCGCCTGATTCACGAAAGATCTCATCGACTAACTGCCTTATTTGTTTTCCAATAGCTCATCCATGTCAAGTTCTTTGGCGAGGCTGAGTTCTGGATGTCCCTGATCAAAGCACTCGTCATCGTCATGCTCATTCTCATGTGCTTCATCATTGCCCTCGGCGGCAACCCCAAAGGTTTGAGGTCTGGCTTCTACTACTGGCAGGACCCTGGTCCGTTCGTGCAATACAACGGCATCCCGGGTGATACAGGGCGCTTCCTCGGTCTCTGGGCCTCCATGGTTCAGGCCACATTCGCCTACCTCGGCACCGAGCTGGTCGGTGTTGCGTTTGGAGAGACGCCCAACCCCAGGAAGAACGTGCCGAGGGCTGTCCGTCAGACCCTGATGCGTATCATCTTCTTCTACCTCGGAGGTGTGATTGTGCTTGGTATGGCCGTGCCGAGCAACAACGACTTGCTTCTTGATGCCACCAAGAAGGGCGTTAGCGGAGGTAAGCTGGAGCAAACTTGCCCCGAGTCAGACATGCATTTAGCCTCGACCACATGCATATCCTGTTCCTGAAAAGGCTAACACGGACTCTCAATTCTCCCTCACAGCCGCCTCCCCGTTCGTCGTCGCCGCCAAACTCTCAGGCATTGACAAGCTCGACCAAGCCGTCAACGGCCTCCTCCTCGTCTTCACCCTCTCCGCCGCCAACTCGGACATCTACCTCGCCGCGCGATCCATCTGGGCCCTGGCCAAGGACGGACAGGCCTTCCGCGTCTTTGGCAAAACCAACGCCCGCGGAGTTCCCATCCCGGCCGTTGCCCTCTCGTCGCTCTTCATCGTGCTCGGGTACATGAACGTGACGACGGACGCTGCCAAGGTGTTTGGCTACTTTGTATCCATGGTGACCGTCTTTGGCGCGCTCAACTGGATCGCCGTCCTCGTCAGCTACATCTCCATGGTCAGGGGCATGAAGGCCCAGGGCATCCCGCGCAGCGTCCTGCCCTACCGCAACCCGCTGCTGCCGTGGGGTGCGTACATTGCGCTCTTCATCACGGTGCTCATCATCATCTTCAACGGCTTTGCGGCCTTCATCCCGACGTTCCAGGTCGACAAGTTCATCACCAGCTACATTGGTGTGCCCATCTATATTATCAACATGATCTTTTGGAAGATCAAGAACAAGACCAAGATGATCAAGCCGCATGAGATGGACTTGGTTACCGACAGGAGGGAGTGATTTTTTGGGTTTCCCATGCATAGCCGGTAGCCTAAAGATGCTTGAGGGACAAATCGGCAAAGATTACGGGTGATGGGGTGGCGGTTTTGCTTATGACATATGATTCCCATATTTTGAATTCTGCATGATGATATATAGCCCAAATAATGTAGCGATACTTCCTTTTTTTGGGAGTTTTATCCTTTTTCGACCAAATGAATGTCATCCACTAATCTTGTTAGTAGTCTCTTATGTGCAACCTGCATAGCCATTTTACAAAGCACCCCTTGCAGTCCCGTTGCTCCAAGTACAACACCCTCAACAAACCGCATCCTCTTGTTTAAAAGCCCCTTTTCTTTCTTAAACACAAATACCCCCACAGTCTCTGCCCCCATTCTCTGGGTCGCAATCGTCCCTATTGTCGTCGACGCACATCTTGCCGTCGGCGCACTGGATGCCGGCAAACCCGCCGCAAAAGATGGGCTCGACGCAAATCCCCGGCATGTCGCACGCCATACCACAACCGCCGACGTACGGGTCGTCGATGCACACCTGGCCGACCGCGCAGCTCTTGGGCGTCGGCCGGAACCCGCCGCAGTCGTCGTAGCTCCGGGTGCGGGTCGGCGTCGGGGTCGGCGACTGGGGCTGCTGCAGCGTGCTGCTGCGCGTCGGCCGTGGCGTCCTAGTGCGGATTGGTGGTTCCGGCCCGTCGTCATCGTCGCCGTCGCAGAGTGCGGTGGGTTTGGAGACGGACGGCCGCGTCGGGTTGGATGGCCGCAGGCGTCTCATCGTCGTTGCCACCACGCACCGGCCCAGGCAGTTGCCGCCCCGCGTGGCCGGGCAGGCCGGGTCCGAGGCTGAGCATGTGCTGCCCGTTGGGCAGGGGTCCATCTTGAAGCCGCAGAAGCGGTCTGGAGTGGCCCCGATGTTGGTTGGTCGTGGGAGTTTGGCGAGTGCGGGGACGACGAGGAGGAGTGCTGTCAGGATGAACCTCATTTTGTCTTTGGGCTGGGTTTTACTGGCTGGTGGGTTTGTTTTTTTCTTCTTGAGTTTTCTTTGAGTTGGCAACCAAGAGTATACTAGGAACAAGGACCGTGATGGTTGTAGAGGGACAGACTAGGACGTGTATACCTGGTCTGAAAGGTCCTGGCGTTCGGTTTTTGAACACCTCGTCACGTCGCGCCTCTCTGGAACCCCTCAAAGGGATGGACAATATACGCGCCTTTTACATATCGCAGTGAGGCGCGTTGCGTTCCGCCATCATTCCAGCTGACGCCGATGTCGCACAACGTGGTTACTACTTTTTCCTCCCAGAAAAAAAAGAAGTTACAAAAAGCTCGTGCGGCAGAGGCGCCAAGACACCGACTATACAAGGCCCACTCGTAAACAGGAGCGGGCCGGTTGGTTCGTTTAGTCGTATATATTGTTGTGGCGTTCATGGAGTGGAATGTTCAACTTTAGGCGGTCTAGGCCCCCGGTCTTTAGGCGTCATTCCTTAACGGTGCAGATCTCGGGAAATCCGAGTTTCCATCCACTGAAACCCCACGGCTCGCGTTTTCTCTTTTTTTTCTTTTTTTTCGGTTCTTTGCGTTGTGCCCTTTTGGCTCCTGGAAAATGTGACTTTCCGTGTTGTTGATCCAAGGGAGCTGAAACGGATGGGTCGGGGCTGAGCTGCACAGACGACGCGATCCAAGAAACAGAGGGTCTCGGCCCGGCACATAATAAACAATACATCTTTACACTCGAGTGTCCCTGGCATCTCCGGACTGAAGGGAGCCAGTGAGACAGGAAGACATCGTCAAGTGACCGTTGTAGACGCAGCCATTTTTGAGTGTCCCGGGAGCATTACCCGAGTTGTTTGCTCAGCTTTCCTCAGCTCTCGAAATCATGGTGCCACGGTACCACAACCGCGACTCTTCTATTCGCGAATGTGGCGAATGATATACTGGCCGATACTGTAAGTTACCAAGATTATCATGCAAGAATTCTTTTATCGGCTTTGTATTCCACCTCAACACGGAACCCGAAAATAACGATACCGTTCACTTTTACCTACGGTCTCCATCTCGCGGATCAAAATGATAGTTTGAGCTTCCTAAACACCTTGGTCTAGTAAAGTGATTCGTAGCGACTATCGCACCCAGTCGTTCCTATGAGCTAGAGAGTAGATCTAGACAAATGCTTTGACCAAGCCATTGCCCTAAAGAACACGGTCGACTTGGTTTTAACGCTGGGACCTTCAAAAGTGGCCTATGAGCTAGTTTTGTGAGTCCAATCTTGTACTTGAACAAATTTGCCCTGGCTGAACTTGCCAGCCGACTGCGTCATCGAAAAGTCACTGAAGTCCCATGGTGGTTGTTTTTAAGATGTCATATTCTTGTGTTGGGGAAACGCTTATTCGGACTACGATTCTAGTTTAGTTCTATATGTTGGGATGGAATCGTTGAACTTGGTAGATTGCAAGTTGAGTGGCCCGTGGGATGCTATCTAGTCGGTCAGAAAAGTCATGAAATCCCCGTCAGAATGGCTGTGGTCCCAAAATTGACAAGACGGCACATGGAGGCTTTCTCACGGTATACGCTCGATCAGGCATAGGATTAAACCATGTTTGCGTTTGGCTGATACAAGAAACCGTGGCTGCAAGTGAACGATTGTTTTCTTGTGATTCCCGGAATAAGAAAAACCAACAAAGAATCGGGTATCTGTCGAGATCTCTACCCACTAACCTGAAGATCTTCTGCAGTATCACATGGCTGCCCGCAAAGCTGGCAGGGCCATAGGACCTTAAAACATAAGTTTATGCTAACATGGAAGAAAGACCGCCACCTCGGCCGTCAATGGCATTCCTCAAAATTAAATGCAGCCTGATATACTTGCTAGCTTCCTGCATCTATGCTCCATGGGAAAGGTGAATCGAGGCGGGTGATGCGCTCAATCCAAACGTAAGCATTGCTAGCCTGGCTCACCCTCTTGCTGTTTGTAGATGATCGCTTTTTGCAGTCAAGATTCTGAAATATGCGCCAGTCCAAGGTTTGAGTCCAAATTTGGAGTCTATACATGTGCTCCCCCCAGTGCACATTACACTGGCAAACCAGGTTGAGCCTCCAGGTTGCGAGACAGCTATCCAGGACCGATTCTCAGTCACGGCAGATCTCGGTGAAAACGATGCCATATTCGAGGAGGATCTCAGTAGCCTAGCACCAAGAGATTTGCCGACGGATGTTTGACAAGGGTTTTCGAAGGAATCACCGCGGAGCAGCTAGCAAGGTGACCAGAGCGAAAAATGCCACTGTCAATGCATTTGAAGATGCAAAAAATCAGCATCTGACAAGAAAATCGAAGTAAAAGATGCTACCCGCAATGGGCTCGACAGCGCAAAGAACGGAGCAAAGGATGAAGTGGCCAACACTGATGCCGCAATAGCTAACAATAGGACTGAACTCGAGGCGGGTATAGCTGCCGGGATCCACGGTCTTGTGCAGAGACGTTGGTTGTTTTTTTCGTTGCTATTTGCACTGTAGTCCTCGTAAGCAGTTGGGATTGTTCATCGTCGTGGAGTCCATCAAGAAAGAAGCTGGGATCGACCCATTGTGATTGCTTACCTTAGCCTGTACCTCATTTCTCGTTAAGGAATTGGGTCTTGAACCCCATGCTGACTCCTCACTCGGTACAGCCCGTCCGTCGTACGACCCAGACCCTTGCCAGATTTTCGTACCTGATTTCACCCTGCTATCCTGCGCCAAGGCTTCCCTCCATTGGCACAGGACCCCTGTAATTCAGCACCTAAGTCTTCCCATCCCTGCCGCACGCCAGTTGGACCTTTACTTCTGAGTATGGCTGTGCAGAACACCAACGCCTCTGCGCCGCATCAGCGTTGTAGTAATCTTCAAGTCGTGAACATTTGCTGCCGTGATAGAATCGCAGTAAACATCCAGGTAGGTGATTGAAAATAGACATACATGAATCGTATTCTGAACATTTGAATGTTCGTACATTGTGCTGGACGGATTATAAGAAGAATGTCAAATTCGCTTTGGTGAATGGTTGTTTCTTTCATCATTTCATCATCAAGAGCAATTGACTAAACAGCCAACATTTCCAATAGCACGAAATCATTCACATCTCCATCATCCTATTCCAGATCAGATTGCCATCGAAATTTTACCACTTCCTCTTGAACAATAAAATACCCTTCAACATGCATTTCTCTGCTAGCCTCGCCTGTCTTGCCCTTTTGCACCAAGCCATTGGAGTTCCTGTTCCCGTATTACCCACAAATGCGGGCGTTGGGACGGCGGCTCCTGCAGCCGCAGACATGACCTTCGGGGCTAAGATGTCTGATGTGAGTGAAAAATCCTATTCTCCAGGAGACAAAAACAAAGACGATAGATGAGTGATGGGTATTAAGTCCATCATGACATGCATTAGTGCTAATACCAAAATTTCATTCTCAGGCCGTCATGCCGCCCAAGAATCAGCTCAAGTCTACCCAGGGCTTGTCCACAGTCTCGAATCCCAATGCTTTAGGGGCGGCCGGGAACCCTAATTCTATAGCGACAGCTCCGAAGCTGAATGGTTTGACGGCAGAGCTTGATACCAATAGTTTGGCGACAGCGCCGAAGCCCAAAGTTTTGGGGACAGCTGGGAAGTCTAATGTTTTAGCGACAGCTGCGAAGCCTAATGCTTTGGCCACCGGTCCGAAGTCCAATGGCATGCCGACGGCGCAGAATCCTAATAGGATGCCGACGGCCCAGAGTCCTAATGGCATGCCGACAGCGCAGAATCCTAACGGGATGGGCATGAACCCCGGGTCAACTTCGGGAATGGGCGACGAGTACGGTGCTGATGGGTACGACTACGACGACCTTGACCCAGGATATGTTGATCCGGCCATGTCGAACCCATCAAATGTGCCCCCGGCTGGTGGTCCAGGGGCCAAAAACCCCGACTATGGAAACCTTCAACTTACAGGACAAACAGGAGCGAAGCCACCAGTTGGCTCGGCAGATCCATCGAAATACTCAAAACTTGCTCAAGGGCAGGCGGCGGGGTCCCCGGGAGCACTGATGTAAATCATCCATGCTTATAAGAAAACTTGATCCCTTGTATCATGTGCAAGGGTAACTTGATCTGAATACGCACAAAAGGGTTTGGAAAAGGGTTTGGGTTATAGGCGTTGATGACGATCTTTTTTTTTTTTGTTGGGGCAACGAGCGACGGAGTTATGGGGTAAAGAATTGTAGTGACAATCTGGAATTTTGGGGTTATTTTGAACATTGTGACTTTCGCAGAGTCTTGACAGATCAATACGACAAACAGTGTAAACTGAAGCGATTATTAGGAAGGTTACATGTTACGGTGCCATATAAATTCGATTCATGTCCAGCGACGCAGTGCCGCGAGCCCTATGATGGGTTGGGTAAGACATTTGAGGAGGGGGGAGCGCTGTCGTCCCAATCTCACCTCGGACCGCACCGCCGAGGATCGCAGCACATAAAGCACGTGACGTTACGTCAACGCATTTAGAGTTAGCGCCATCACTTTCGCTGCTGCACTTCGTAAATCACTGTGTTTTGCGGGAGATCCCCGCCGAAAACCCCGTCGTCGCACATGGTAAGGCCGCCCCATTTTCCTCGTAGCCTTTTGCGCTTGCATCGAGTTTAACTTTACCATTGATCGTGGCACAACTCACGGGGAAGAGTGGCTGGTTTCCCTGCGTTCTGCAGCCACGAATTCTTCCATTATTATTTTATTTTATTTTTTTTGTAAAATTTTAAGACAGTCTCAGCCTTGATATTTTATTCTTTCGACCTAGAAACCCACTCGTCATTTGCTTGCTGGACGATGGAACACAGTTGTCGACAAGATGCTTCCCATGTTAAGGCGGCTTTTCCGCACCAGTGCGAACGACGATGACGCTAAAAAGAACAATGGGATATTACCAGACGCGCAACGCGACAAACGCGCCATTCATGAGTCAATATTCAAGAGTGGTCAGCTTCCGCCCGGGGTGCCTCCTCCGATCCAGGAGAAGCGTCGCATTGACGGATATGGGCAAGCTAGCGAAGAAATTCTTACCAACGTATTCATCCCCATCCTGGCCGCCCCAGGGGTTGGCGTACGGTCGTTTGTGAATAAGGTCAGCAGCCTCAGAATTGCAGGCAGCATTGTTCGTCTTTGTACATTGAGATGTGCCATTTACTTACTCCTTGAAATAGTCTCGATACGGCCATATGGATCATGGCTTGCTACAGGCTGAATTTGCTATTGGCCCCCCACAATATCTTTGCGACGGGAATGTTTATTCTGTCGGTTTGGCCAAGCTGCCACTGCCTCATTTGCTCAAGAGTGGTTTCGCAGTCGACTCAAGGCGAATGGGCTTGGTTCTTGCGTTTGCAGTCGATGACGCATCTTCTGTCGAGGAGGCCAAAGACCTGTACAGGCGACTTACCCAATCTTTCAAGTTGGAGTCTTCTGGGAAATCGCCTCTTCCTTTTCCCGCAATGCTTCTCGGGATGAAGGCGGACCTTCGACCGACGTACTCACTTGGAGGGTCTTCGAGCGACCAGATTTCCTTGTACCAGCAACCGACAAATACGGACCCCGAGGCTCAAGAAGCCGAAGATATATTCCCCGATATGGATCAAGGACCACGAGATGCAGCTAAAAAGTTTGCAAAGCAAAATGGGCTTATTTACGACGAATGCTCGGCCAAGACTGGGTACGGAATGTTGACGGCGATTGCTGCGCTGGTGGAGGGAATGGAGGCGGCCGCTCAGGCGGACCCAAACCCTGAGGAGACATTGGAAGCCATGCGTAATATATGGATCCCAACAGTTTCGAAGATCATGGAGCATCGAGAAGCCACAGACCTTGCCCTTCCAGGTCGCGCCGTGATATCTTCGAGGACCACATAAGTCGCTGGCAGTTGGCAGAGCTGGGCCCACTGAACATAGCCGTGGGTGCTGCCTTGGGCAGGTATCTAATAATCTTGGGAAGTTTGCATGGGCTTGCGGTTTCTTAACGTACGACAGGATACCACAGAACTGGCGGGACTTTCGCAAGCATTTGTTAATTATCATTCATATACGCCTCGGCATTAGGTACGATAATAATCATGAGCGGGGGTGTGGATTCATGGGAGGCGGATAAGTTGGGCTCAACACTTGGATACCTAGGTTAATGAAACAACATAGCCTTCACATTAAGATTGTCTCAAAAATCTCCGGAAACATAGAGAGCATGTTCATCGCAGCTCTGTTTATGAACATTTCAAACCGAGAAATCAGGTGTCTGTGGGATACAACAGGGCCTCAACAAGTTATGCATTGTCTTGTGACTCCAATTGACGAGAGTTGCATGTGTGGATCTCCTTTTAGTTTGTGCTATAATTATGCGCCTCCCAAAAGCCGGCATATAACTGGCTGTTGTCTGGTTGGGTTGGGCAATGGTTGGGCACATGTCACTTCAAACACATGGCCGGGGAGCTTGGGCCAAGCCAAATTCCCTTGATCAAAGACCCTGACGCGGCTATTCAAATTGAAAGCGGGCTGGTAAGATGATGTTTTGGCGTTTGCATGGCTTCCCTCCCGCGAGATTGACGCGATTTGAGTTACTGCTTTTGCTTCGCTGGTCCATTTTGCGTGTTCCTGCAGCGGGTAGAAGCCGAGAAGCAATCGCAGCGAATGGCTCCTGGCCAAGGGTGCAGTCAAATGGTTGTGGAGCGCACGGTTGCCCATAGTAGCAACGCTAGACCCGAAACGGACTAGAGCCCCCACTTTCTGAGGAGAGACATGCGCAAACCAGTGCTAGATTGTCAACAACAGAAATCGAAGAAGCGGCGACCGCATTCACAGTCAGTTTGTCTTGTCGACATCTCCCCTGGCCAGCAAGCGACCCGGACGACAAACGCCAGATCCGACAGCCCAATACGCCGGGCTCTGGCTTTGAAAGGTAAGAAAAGGTAAGATTGGCAACTTGCGGCCGTGCGAAAGTTGCACGCAATACGATCATCCGCGCAACCAAAGGAGGCTGGGAAATTCGAGACGAACGAACTCCTTTTTGTCGAGGTGCCAAAATCCAACCCCCAATTTCCAAACGGAACGACCAAGTCGCAGGCTGGCGGGACGCCACAAAAGAACCCAAAGAACCCAAGGAATCGCGCAAGTCACCGCTTATTACGACCATAACGACTGTTACGACAATTGAAACGACTCTTTTCGATTCTTTGTTTCCAACATTTTTTCTTTTCTGAGTTTTCGATTACGGTCGACCGCCATCGCATTCGACGTTGGGAACCCGGCGAGCAGTTGGCCCCTCATTTTCCAAACAGGTCAAGCCACAACCACAAGTTCCAATCACATGCAACAACCCTCCCATCGCTGCCAAGCTGATCCGATCACCGACGACGACAACCATCAAAATGGCGGAACCGCCGTCCTCGCCGCCTTCGGCTGATGCCACCGCTGAGGATGCGTTGGCATGGTACAAGTCGCAGTATGAGCAGTTGGAGCTGGAGATGCAAGAGTTCCAGGAGTCGAGCAAGTTACTAGAGAGCGAACTCGAAAACGAGCTGAGTGCTGCCGACAAGCGGGAGCGGGAACACAAGGAGAAGGTTGAGATGCTAGGCTACCAGGTCGAAGAATGGAAGGTTAGTCTGCTCGGTGGTTGCGGAGCATTTTCATGGTCGTTCGTGGCTCTGTTGCACCTGCAAATGGGCGGTGTCGAAGAATCGTTGAACCTATTGAGCTGACACTCTTTACTGCAGACCAAGTACAGAGAAGCAAAATCGGAGGCCAACGCCGCGCAAAACACGCTAGAGAAGGAGGTTACATCTTTACGGGATGCGAACAGGTCTCTCCAGCTAAAGCTACGCGACATCGAAGTAGCCAACGACGATTATGCCCGTCAAGCGCGCAACACCACCTCGTCGTTGGATGATCTCGAATCCAAGTACAATGTTGCCATCGAGAGGGGCGTACTGTTGGAGGAGGAAATCAAAATTGGTGAACAGGAAAGAGAGACGCTACGCATTGAGTGTCAACGGCTGAAGGATGAGCTATCTGACCTCAAGATCGAGGTGGACATCCTACAGGGAAAGCTCAAGGACCAAGACATGCGACACCTTTCGGCACTTTCCACGGAAATGTCGGTTCCCGACTCACCCTCATACGATCACTCCCCCAGCTCAACGGCCAGCTCGCCGCTCATCACTACCCCGCCCGACTCCAAATCTGTCGCAACCGCCGATACTCTATCCGAGATCCAAGATCCCCCATCGCCGCCCATGTCTGATGCATCTGCACCACTTCCTAAACCGAAACAGAACCCCCTCAAGACGCCAGGTCCATCGACGCAGAGGAAGTCAAGATTACCTTCAGGCGACAACAGTGTTACACCCAAGCCTAGGCAATCTCTGGCCGCTACCTCCCGCGCGCCTGGCAGTCGCGTCGCCACAACCTCCAGCGTCCGTACGCCGGCTCCAAGGCCTACGAGGACATCGGTCGCCCGCGCTGCATCGCACAGAATCCCACCCTCGACATCCCTGTCACACATCCGATCGCTTACGGAGAAGATGCAAAAGCTCGAGGCACGCGTGCAGAGCGCTCGTTCCAAATTACCAGCGCCTATTCATACTCCCCCGCGCGCCTCGCCTCGATCATCCATCGTTGTGCCCTCGACAGTTACGATTCGGTCTAGAAAACGAACAATCGGTGGCAGTTCGACGACATCTTCGGCGGCGGAAGAGGCGACACCGACAAATCACAGGCAGAGCCTTACTGGAAATAGCAATTTTTCGGCGAGCACAAGCCGTAGTCATGTGCCAAGACTTAGTACCTCTGGCGTGTCGCGATTGTCGTTTGGCCCTCTCCCCAACAGAAACCCGCTCGACTCAGAATCGTCACGACCCAGCTCGCGCGCCTCAGTATCTAGTTATGTACCGAGACCAGCGAGCAGGACAGACCACTCCAGGGAGAGCATGCCGCCACCACGACCAGTTAGCAGGACGTCTATGAGTGGGACAAGAACGCCGCTGGGTGTTCGTCCTAGGAGCTCACTGGGCGGAAGCGTGCATTCCAGCTCTATTTGTGGAGGATCCGAATCCGAGGATGCGTTTGATCCAGAACTAAGGACGCCGAGCCGGCGCGGGACGTATAGCAAGTTCGACATGGACGGCAGTGCATCTACAAGCGCAATCCCCATGCCCAGCAGTGCAAGGAGGCAGAGCGGTGGACCTGTTCTTGCAGGGAGAAGGAGTAGCGGTGTCGGGTTGAGAAGTAGTGGTGGCGACGGGAGAAGTTCCGCTCTGGGGGACGTTGATGAGACATACTAGACTAGACCTCGGCAGGTTACTGCTGGCGGATGAAATGACTGATATAATACCCAAGATTTCCTTTGTCTCCTTTCGTTCTTTTCTTAAGGTCTGATGATCTTTTCCATTTTATTATTGCTCGATAGCATCTTTCTCCCCTCTTTCAGGGTTCGTTGTTTGATTGCTGGGCGTCACAATCTCCTTTCTAGGGTGCATCAGGGTTACTACAGAAATTCGGGGTTTTGCGCAAAGCCGGTCAAGGGCGGTTGATTATTTCTTTTGTCGGCCTAGGAGACACGGTTGCCGTTGCAACTTCTTCATGATATACCTATACTTACTACATATTCTTCTGTCTTTTGATCTTAAACTCTGCCGAATTGCAAAACTTTGATTCGCAATAGAGATCTTTCGACAAACCTTGCCCGCCCAGTGTCCTCAGTCCTGTGTCGATTTCTGTTAGACTGATCAAATTATGTCTCACCAACACGCATCCAAATCTGCTTCTTTCAAGCCACCGCTAGGTCACAGGGCTGAGTTGGCATCTATTAGTACGGCGTTCAGCCTCGACCTGACCATCGCGCAACGGAGGATTTATCTTGTTTGAGATGGTCGGTGAGACCTGACACTGACAACTCGAGCGCAGTAAAACACATCTTTATGCTAGATGTGAGACATGGCACTGAAAAAGAAGGGAACTACAGCAGGGAGTAGGCAAAGTAACCGCCTCAAGAAGGACTAGACCTAGTCTAGCAGAAGAACACTTGTGAGGACCCATGTTGAAGAGGAGATAAAAAAAAAAATTGCCTGGCTGAGTTTGCAAGCCAGCGTCTTTAGAGCGACGATAAAACAGCCGGGGAATTTGTCGGGACGGTATTGGGC
>JAVHJQ010000828.1:0-13179 GCA_031306095.1 Pyricularia sp. CD86 | reverse complement strand
GACTCCACCCTCAGCAACTATCAAACCCACATTCTCTACCCGTCCAGCTCACTGCTTCTTCTTGGCAGCAGCCGTCTTCTTGTCACCGGCCTCCCTGACCTCCTCATCATCAGCCTCCTTGCGCTCGGCGTACCACTGGCCGGCCTGGAGGACGAGGACGCCGACGAGCACGAGGGCGAGGATGGTGTTGCTAGCGCTCAGGACCTTGAGCGAATCCTCCCTGCTCAGCTTGACCTCTCCCGAGATGGGCCCCTCGTGGCTCAGCGTACCCTTGCCGTCCGCACCCCAGACGTCGGCCGTGACGTCGCGCAGGCCCTTGACGATGTTTGCCAGGTAGATTCCCACGCCGATGACGTAGAGGACGAGCGACGAGCCGTCGAAGAGCACGTTGGCCTCGGAGGGCCGGAACAGCTTGGCGAAGAAGCCCAGGAAGCCCACGAAGACGACGATGTTTAGCACGCGCGAGATGAGCGGCGGCGCCGCGTGCATGAAGCGCAGGTGCGTCGCCAGCTGGTCGTAGTAGGACGGTGGCACCGGGTCCGAGGTCCACAGGAGTGGGAAGTCGTAGGGGAACGAGGCGAAGAGGATTCCTAGGAAGAAGCAGACAGCTGTTTTTTTTGGGCATCGCGTGGAGGGTTAGTTTTGTTTGTTCAATGCGATGAGTCGAGGAAAGGGGGAGGAAGGGGAAAAAGAAATACTCACGCCCTATTATCATAAAGGTCGCAAACGAGCTGGAACCGCGGTAGTCCTTAGACCGCGTCGTCTTGGACCAGTCTATCCACTTGGCGTCCATCCTGACTTTGACGTATCTTTTTCTTTCCTTGGTAGGCTCGCGGATTGACTTGCTTCTTTGGTTTGCGTTGTTACGGTCGGGGGGGTTTTGTTTTGTTCTTATCAGTTTGGCCCGGGACCCCCGCGATAACGGTGTGTGCGGGTACGCGACTTTTTATTTAAGGAATGTATGGTGACAATGCGCCCTGTACTGCCGAAGCTAAGTGCGGGTGTTTATTTTCCGAGTTTAACAGACTATAGGTAAAATGTGGTGGAGGGGGAGATGTTGTCCAGTTGGGCAGAGGGGAAAAAAAAGAGGATGCTTGGCGTTGATTGCGGTTTGCGCTCAATGGCGGAGGCTTGTCCGAATGGCTTGGCCCGCTTTGAACCGACCGCTTTTGGCGGGTATGCCATGCCCCCTATCCTTAAAAACCGACTTCCCTAACCCACAGTTTAGCTCGGTACCAAACCACCCCCACTTTCCCTAAACACCATCGCCAAAATCTGAATTGCGATCACAAATAACCATTACCAGTACCACCAAGGGGCATTGAAAGGATCCTTCACCATTCTCACAAATAAAGAGTCAATCCCCCCCCCCTCTCACAAAGTTTTATTTGCTTAGATAGTTGTTGAGATGACACCCACGACATGCATGTCAAGTTAGAAAACTCAAACACTCACGAGTTCACATTTAAGGTTTAATTACTTTTGCCGTACAAAGTGTCCGCCCCATTCATTGGATTCATCATTAATGAAGAAGATAGAGGATAGATGCATGTCCAGAAAAGTAAACCAATCAAGGGTATTCACCACGATGAACACCCCATCTACTCCGAAAGAGACAAAATATGTATGTATATGCAATCCAGCCGCACTGCGCCAAATCCTCTGTAGCCAACCGATGGTTAGTCGACTGGTTTTTCTCGCCAGGAGCGACAGTGACCATGAAGAAATATTACACAGCCCCAGTCGGAGGGGTGCAAAAAAAGAAGTTGACCGATGAACCAGGCAGTTCTTTATGCACTGCATAGATAGGATAGACGAGACAGAATGCGATAGATGCTTTTTGACAAGAAACGCTCGCTCGCTCACCAGCCATCCCCAAGATCAACGAGGGGAGAAAAAAGCAAAAGGGAACAAAGGAGAAGAAACCGCCAAAAAGTGAACGAAAAGAAGTCCAACTAGATTGTGAACATCGAGGGGGAATATCAACCAGATCCAGCCAATAAGAAGAATCAAATGTTTAAAAATAAACGCCAAAAAAACAAAAAAAAAAACTAAATGATGACCACAAGTGACAAAAGAAATTCGTATCTGATGAAAACATCCATGATTACTCTAAAAAGTCCAAAGGATGCACATGCGATAAGTCTTAAAAATACGTTGACGAACTGAAGAATCATTCGAATCATTCCTTTCAAACAACTGCCCTCTGACCCTTGTTCAGCGTCAGCTGGCTCAGGCTCAGCGTCCTGGCGGCCTTCTTGCGCTTCGGGTCGGTCTCGTCCTCGGTCTCGTCCCTCAGCTCCTCGCCAAAAGCACCGTATGTGTGCGGCGAGTACTCCTCCCTCGGCGTCATGAACGAATCGGACACGGACTCGTCGCCCCTTTCACTCTCCTCGTCCCCCGTGTCTTCAAACCCGGACAACGTGTTGCCGGACGAGTGGAACTTGTTCAGCGATGGCGGCGGCTCCAGGAATACCGGCACGGGTGCCGGCGAGTTTCTGATGCCGATGCCAGATTGCGGTGGCGCCATCTTGGTGGGCGTGACGAGGTGGCTGCTAGACGATGTCCTCGACAGCCTGTTCTCGCCAACGCCAGACGAGGGCGTCAGGCGCTCCTGGGATCGGTTCTTCTGCGGATCTCGCAGCATTGCGAACATGGTACTTGACAGCACATTGACGCGTTCCGATAGCTTCTTGACCTGAAGCTCCAGAGCTAACCTCTCCGCACGCTCAGCCTCGAGCTGCGCTGCCAAGTCGGCTGCCACTGCATCCGAAGCAGCTGCCACCGACAGGGCAGGTAGACTCATGGCCCCGCGAACAGTTGACGTCGATCCCCGGGGGAATCCCAACAAGCCGGGGGACGACGGAGACGCTGCGATCGGTGGCAGACCGGGATGTGCAGCTGCACTCGAAGGTGGGTGAAGGCCGCCAACAAGGGTCTGCCCCTCCCCGAACGACATGTGCGAGTGCGTTGCCAACCCGTCCGTCTCTACCGATGGTCGGCTGCTAGTATACTTAGAAGAGGACTGGTCTGCTCGAGGATCGCGCGGGTATGACGAAGGCGCCTGCCAGAAATCAGACTGATGTTGCATCGAGCGGGGGACCTGGTTTGAGCCAGCAGCCGATACAGCATAGCCACCTTTCTGACCAGAAACGGTAATGCAAAGCTGGTCCACGACACGCTCTAACCTGTCGGTCCTGCCTTCGACGTTGTTCACCCTGGCCTCGAGGCTGGCCGCCTGAGTGATCTTCATACCAGCCATTTCGTTCATGGTAGCCAAGGAGCCAAAATTGAACGGCTGCGGAGGTGAATCCGGTGCTGTACTTGTTGCGGGCCTTGCAGCCAGCGACTGTGTCGGATCAACCGAGATTACGCCAGTGGCGTCGTTGTCCCCGTCACGGTATTCGTTCTGATCACCTTCCGTCTCAGGATGTGTGGAAGATAACGGAGAGAGGTAGCTAGCCCCATAACTTTCGCGCCAGTACCGTATCTCGTCACTACGCCGGCGGCCTCCAGCTACGTTCGCGGTGCCGTCGGGAGCAACATGAGTGAGGTGTCCACCAAGCGCATCAATGCCTGATAACGACCGCGATCTTCGCTTCGTGTTGTATCCGGTTCCGGTATCCATATCGGAAGTTATCGCCCGCCCTATCATATCGGGATCCTCTTCAACCCCCGACACGCGACCCCGGCCATGCGCACTGACAGGACGAGGAGACAGACCTCCCCACTCGCCAAACTCGTTTCGTTTTGCTGGCGTCCCAAACAGTTTACTGTCCGTGGCCGTCAAGGCCCGCCGCCTTGGCGTGTTCACATCGCCGTGTATCGAGTTGCGGACGTTTTCTATCGTCGAGAAGTCGTTTGGCCCAATGGAGTGGGACCGTAGTGCGCGATCGTACTCGGTGATGGGCAAGGACGCAGATCGTTTCGATTCGGTTTCCTTGACCGGCAGCAGACCTGAGGTATCCTGTGGGTTCCAAAGTAAAAAAGAAAGAAAAAAGTGTCAGTGGAGCGTACTTTCTGGCTGGATAAAGGCATAACCAGTATCTCTGAAACTTACACTACGGTGCTGAGACGGCATCACGCTTGACGTCCGGTCTGTGTCGCCTGCCGAGCTGGACGAGCCAGTGCCCTTCTTCTTTTTGCGCCCAAATAGCTTACTCAAAGCATTCCGCAGTGTCGACTTTTTCCGTTGTGGACGGGAGTCTGAAGATAATGCGGCAGTATTTGCAGAGTTATTGCTGATGGCCGAGTAACGCACTGTACTTGGGACGTTTGTCCTGCGAAACTGGGTTCGGTTGCTATTGTTGCTGTTACCATTACTGTTTGCCGGAGAATTACCTGAGCCCTTGGCTGAGGGATGACTTGTCCTCGCCTGTGCGGGCTGTGGTGTTGAGGGCGGCGCAGGATCCGGCGCGACAGCCGGTGCCGTAGCCGAAATAGGGATGGGAGCCACCGGGGCGGTGGGAGTGACCGGATCATGTGTCTGTGGAAATTGTTCTACTGGAGGCGCCTCAGTGGGCGCCTCAGTCACCGCATTTTCTGGACGATCATCATCAATGATGCTTTGTAATGGCGGTTGGTGTCTCTCCTCCGGGGTCGTGTCATAGTCCTCGGGCTTGAGTTCTTGTTGGTTTGGTGGAGCTGGCTGCTGCTGCTGCTGCTGCTGTTGCTGCTGCCACTCCTCGGGTTGGTTAGGAGTAGCCACACTCGTCCCAAGCTGGCGAATGGGAAACTCCTCCTCGGGGGACCTGTCGGCAAAGCCAGTGCCTGGCCTTCGTATGGGGAACTCATCGTCGTCGGTTGCGCTCGGTATGGGTATGGGGTTCGAAATCTTGCCACGGATGGATGAGGTGCCTGGCCTTGACCGGCCAGGACTTGCTGGGGAGGCGGAGGCCCCCTTGAAGAGCTTCATGTTGACGATGATGGGTAGCCTTGGGGTAGGAAGATAGTAGAGAGTGTGCGATGGAGTCGGGACACGACAGCAAGATGTGAGGCTGTGGTGGCGGAGGCGCGATGGCAAAGATATTATATACCGGCAGATTAATCCATGGAGAGCCTGGTCAGTAACCCCGAAGAGATCAACCGGGTCCCGGATGAGGCGACGCGCAGGGTTGTTTGAATAAGTGTGATTATGCACATGGCCAGCCAATGCGGCGTTGGAGACACCGGTAAACCGGTCAGGGAGGGCCTGGACCGGCCAGTAGGCAGCCTGGAATCCTCGAAGCTCTGCCTTACAACCAACAAATATGAGTTCCGCACCACTGCAAGGGTATTGGTTGGTTCTTGTTGGTCCGAACGATTCAGATCTCAGCGCTGAACGGAATCGAATCTTGAAGCGAGGCGGTCTAGTGTGTGGTGTAGAAAGAAGCCCGCCAGAGTAAGGTTTGACGTAAAGAAGGGTCCGCGGCACTCAGTTTATTCGCTGGAAAAGGCGAATAAGGACTGCGATGGTGGCTCTAGTCAACATGGAAGGACCTGGGCCACTGCATCACGCACCCTCAACCTAGTCTGGAGCTGCCGGCAGGTATACTGAGGTCAGTCAACGAGTGCACTGTGAGAGAGAAGAAGAGAAGAAAAAAAAATATGAAAAAAGAGGAAAATAAGAAGAGAAGAAAGAAACCACACACGCACACGCAAACAAGCACACAACTCGAAAGCCCGGAGACGGGCAGGCTACACTGGCTGACTGCAAGCGAGTGACATCAAACAGTTCAGAAAGATTTAAAAAGGTGAGAAATGAATAAGAAGCGCGGCGCGCATGTCGACTTTTGCAGCCGCGCTACGCTGCAATCCGATGCGCTGGAGGTTGCTACTGCATGCGGACAAACCCCGTACAGTACAAACAAAAAAAAGAGAGAAAAAAAAAAAAAGAGGGATGTAATATAATTTTAAAAAAAGACCGACGAGCGGAGGACTAATCCGATGAGCACGACAAGACGACAGTGCCTACAGGGGTGGAATGGATTGTAGGAAAATGTCAAGTCAATACGGGAATGCCTGACACTGTTCTTGAAACAACCAAATACGCACTCAGGTCCCCTCTGTTTTTGTTTTGTCCTTGTTGGCGTCGTGTGGTTATCTCTCCTTTCCCTCTTTCTCTCTCCGACTTCTTTTTTTATTTCCTCTCTCACCCTCTCTTTTGACCCTTGTGATTTGCGGTACCAGACCCAGCAAACCCCAGCATCTATGAGTTTTGGTTCGACAGACTCGATGATGTGGGAGCCCGCCTTCCGAGAAGGAGGGAGGGGCCTAAGTGGTGAGGGGTCCCCTGTACTGACTGCAGTCGCGAGGCCTTGGGACTGGGGTACCCTGTATAATGCGGCCCACTCGGAGACCTTTTTTGCATGCACCTTCTGGGCCTGTAATTCCATTGACCTGCAGCTGTCTGTCGTGAGGTGTGGGAAGGTATCCACGGGTAATTTCTGTGTTTGAATCAGTAAGTAATTACTGTATGTAGAAAACTTGAGAGAATGATGAATAATTAACGGGTGTTACAGCTCGCAGTCTGCAAGCTGCACGCTGCAAGTACTACACCGTGAGCATATCGCCCTGCCGGATTAGCCAGTGAGCCAACTACATGTAGGTGGCTCTAGTTGCAGTTTGAAGATTCGACCAAGATTTGAAAAGGACGAAAAAAATTAAAGGAGGACAGTTTCAATTCGAAAAGAGTCTAGACTAGTACTTCGAAGGTGTCCACAGTTTACCCCATGTCTTACCTAGGTACATAGTAAGGGTAGGTAGGTAGGTCTTGTGTACCGTAGGCGCGCTCAGCTGTCGTCCTGGTTGCAGGGCTATCAGTCCAGTGGTATTTTTGACGGACGACGCCGACGAAAGCTTGGGATGAGAGGGGTTGTGGCGTCAACTCACCCATTCTCACCCAGCTTTTGGACAAATGGTACGTTGTTGCGAGGTCAGTGCGAAGCGGTGGCATCCGATATTCTTTTCGTTGGGACTATGATTCCTCCTGCTCCCTGAATCAATCCAATATGAAATGCATTACCAATCAAAGGGTGAACAACATGCCCTTACGGATCACATACGCCAACCATACCCAGTGCAGTATGATCTGACGGGCTGATGCAGCCTAAAGGCGGCCAATAAAGGGCAACGGCAGCCGACGACAAGAAAGAAAAAGACCTGCAGAGAGCTGCGAGGGAATTACCCAACGCGGGCTGCGGTTTGCGCGGAGCCGCCACACATGCGACCACGGAAGCTCTCCTAATTCGAAGACGTATGTTGTTGCTCTCAGCTCTTCGTTTAGCCGCGGAGCTGCCTGCAGTGATAAGTCATGCCTTGGTGTATGTCTCATTCTGCCACATTTTGGAACTACCCCGGAATAGGCTGGGCGTTTCTTTTTCTCGTGGGGCATGCCATTCGCTAAATTGATTGATGCAGGCTTGAACGACTTGTTTCGGCGGCCACCGTTGCCACCGTTGTTCACTCGCATATATTTTTTTTCTTTTTTTCTTCTTTCTCTCCTTCTTAGCAGGGGGGCTAATACTATTCGCCCCAGATTTCAGTCAGCCGTTCAAGCTAAACGGCCCCTTCTCCTGATGAGTGGGGTATTACATGATAAGGTACAATAACCTGATACTTTGTACTTTGTCTTCGTAGTCAATCAATCGTTAGTCGTGAATGATTAATCAAGCTGCCTGCCTAGAAAATCTGGAACATCGACTACGGTACTTGATTATTGGCAGTTCCGTACCTCAGAGTACTGTGCTGTACTGTACTTTACTACCGAATGGTATCACGACAATGGCCAAGACCAAACTGTTGGCCCCAGCGTTGGTGTAACGGTATAACAGTCCCATGATATTACCATTATGATCGAATCTCGGCCTTCTGGTAATCTACCACGTACATTCTATTACTATGGTAGTCTAGGTACAAACCCAACCCTTAGCCTTTCGTCTTGGTTCCGAAGAGTCAAATCGAGATTACAGAAGATGCTTGTTTGACTCGGGAGATGAACCCGCTTGCTCACTTGCTCTGTAGTGTCTCTTTTTTTTTTCTCTTCGTCTTGACTCACAGGCTTCCCAACGCGATTTTCCTGTCTTCGCAGGATGTCAATTTTGCTAAAATCTGGATTTTAGGCGGGGGCCAAGTTTGTGGTAGAAAGAAATATCAAGCAGTCCTTTCCCTCCACATGTCATTTGCCGCGTAATACCCGAACCTCGACGAACCTGGAAACAAAACCCACTTCACCCAATAACGTCCGACCGCAGGTACTGCCACATGGAGTAGCAATACAAGATAGATCAGTAACAACAGAATAATACAAAAGTGACTGCTCATGTTTTGTCCCTGTACCTAATCAGTAACAAACCATCACCTGACCACTTGAAGCCACCATACCTTGATTATCTTTCTCAAAGTGCTTGTAAAAATAAGAATAACCAGCCACTCATGCAGGTTCATCACACTATCAAGTTTCACGAATCCCCCTCTCCCTGTGCAGCCAACCTACCACGCCCACCTGTTCGCTCGGCCCATGAGAAAAGAAAGCTCCGCTATTGGTTACCGCTACAACCCCATACCTATTTATTCTCCTGGCTCTCCTCCCCGATGCATTCCAAATCTGTCCCCATCGAACGGGGGATTTAGTCTACGAGAGCACAAAGGTACCCAATAAGTAGATACTACTATTACCGACTCAAGCCACTGACACATACCTGGTCTTTTTGACTGGTTGGGTATTTGTACAATGATTTTTTTATTTATTTTTTTGTGGAGAGCCAAAAAGAAATCGAGAACAACGGCTGCATTCCAACCCTTTCGTACCTGCACTGTACAGACGACCTGAAACAAACTCAGGACCAGGACAAGCCCCATTCGTTTTGTACCGACACCTACCGTACTGTATGTACATCATGTACTGTGCTGCGTACTCGTGGAGCTTTTTTTTTTCTTATGCTTCTTCTAGTTCTTTTTTGCGTTCTTTTTTTGTTTTTATTTCTATAAAATAAACCACAAAATCCCTGGAGAGTGGGTCTGTGTAGCATTTTCACCTTTCGTCTGATAAAAAGTATTCCAGTTTTTCCTTCTTGAAGGCCCTCTCGGTTGCAATACCCGTACCACGAGAACATTGTTCTCGGGACAATTGGCCGAATCTTGACACTTCGTCCGACCATGGGCACTCTAACTAAATCTACTCTCACTATGTACTATGGTAGTATTTCTCTGATTCTCAACAACATCTGTTGACGTGTGGGGGCTGAAAATCAAAATAATTTGGGAAGGTTTAATTGACAGGTCAAAACTGCGGTTCCCTTTCGCTGCTTTGAAACTATCTTCGAACCGGATGGTGACACAAAAAGCCAACACGCTTTTCTTTGCTATTTTTTTTTCCTAACAGCATCCATTTTTTAGGAGCTTTTTCCATCACCAGCTGAACCTCTTAGGTATCCACGGCGATCGAGGCCTGCAGTTTGGCGTTTTCAATTGTTGCGCACGGGCTTCAGGGGTGTGTTGAAGGATGATGTTTTTTTTTTTTTGTTCGTCTCTGTTCATCTACCCTGTCATCATCTGAGCTGACTGACGACCAACGAGTTCGGGACCGGTTCGGTGAGAGAAGGTTTCTTGTTTCTCTCCCTTTTCTCCTCTTCTCATCTGAGATTCATGCACCTTGTATGGTTGAGACGTCGGGATATCTGAGGTCGGCATTCTCTTCCAAATGTTCCATCCATCGCTTGAGAAATTTGCTCCCGCTATTAAACCCGGATTAAGAATCGATGCTAGCTAGTCAGTGTGACGTTGCGACAAAGAAGATCAAAGCGGGAGCCCACCCCCAAATATGAAAACCTGCAACAGCAAGCTGGTAACAAACCAAGGGTGCTGTTGGGTCATGACACCAAAGCCAAACACGGGCGGTGCACAAAGGGGCTGTCGCAAGACGGGTCCCATCACAAAACCAGTCCCTCGGGTACAAGAAATAGTAGATGCTAAGAGCCAGGAGACTGGTTAAGGGATACAGAAAAAAGAAAGAAAAAAAAAAGAAAAAGAAAAGAAAAGAAAAGAAAAGAAAACCACTAACCGCTTTACTGTCTCGGAGTCACCGATAACGGTGAGGGAGCGCTTTGGTCTCGTCATGGCAACTGCATCAAAGATCGGATGCATTAACGACGAAATTCCATGTTATGCCACCGAAGACTTCTCTCGCATTCTGAATTCCTGTACTGCACGGCACGTCCGCCCGAGAAACTTTCATGTATAGCCTCACGGGCCGCTTACAACGGTGTGGGGTTAAGGGACGGAACAGGTTGCGTCAGTGTGTTCAGGGATGGATATATTGTGGACTCACCATTCAGCCGCCGCTTCTCTCCAAGAAAGCCAACCTCACCATCGGGGTTGCTGCGACACAAGCTGACAACCACAGCCTCCTTTTCTCGCCCCTGAAATCCATCGACGCTGCCGAGCTCGATTCCCGGGAATCTGTCCTTGAGTAACGGCGCCAGAACTGCGAGCTGCAAAGAAATTTTTGACAGAAACATGTCAGCGAACGCGCGCGCGCCGAACCGCGGGGAAGTATCCCTGCTTAGTCCACTAATTTTCGACATCGATATGACGCCGGATACACTGCATGAAAACAAAAGAAAACTATATGTAGCTGTCATTATACCTCCCGCATCCGCCCAGGAGCTTAATGCATGCGGGTGCCTGCGTGTGTGTGTGTGTGTGTGTGCGAACCCCTGTAATTTCTTGTCATTCCCAAGGGCCAGGAAGGAAAGTAAGAACAGCCCACAAGGAGTAAGACTGACTGTCATTACTCCGAGAGGAGTATCATATATATTATATGCATAAGATAACAACAACAACATAAAAAGAAACCCCTCCAAACGTTAAAATCAATAAAAATAGGGCTCACCTGGGCGTTATAGGGTGTTATACAGGCAATATCCTCGGGCTTGACCCCGGCATCGACAAGCGAACGTACGTGTTGCGCAACCAGGGCCGCCTCCATCTCGTTGCTCTTACTCTCCCCGTGGAGCAACATCCGCTTGGTTTTCTTCTTGTCGTCGGCATCGCCGTTATCCATCTCGTCGTTTCGCTCGGGGAAGTCTCCCCCCTGTGTGTCGATGAATATCAGGGGCTCGCGCGTGTCGTCCGTGTCCTCGACCTCGTAAGGCAGGTCTTTGAGCAGCCTCTCCTTGACGGCCTGTGCTGCGACCAGCTTGCCGTCGTACAGTTCGTCCGATGGGAACCGCATGATCTTCTCATGCATGCGGTATTGCGTCGTCAGCATGCGTTTTATGGCAGGCCCGTGGAGATCCAAAAGTCGATCGAACAGGGTCGTCTCGAGTGTGACTCCTTTCTTTTTCCGCTCTGCGGAGCTCTCTCCTCCGTCTGCGGCCCCGCTCCCGTCGCCGCCGGTGAGCGTCTTGGCCGTCTTTGAGGTCAAAGACTTGATCGTCGGAGGCAGCTGCAGATGATCGCCAGCGAGGACGGCCTTCTTGGCCGAGAGCAATGCCACCCAGCATTGTGCTTCCAAGGCCTGACTTGCCTCGTCGATTATTACCACGTCGAACTTTTCCTGCCGAAGCTGGAAACCACCAGAGCCGTGTAGGGTCGCGAGTACGACCTTGCTCGACTGCAACAGGTTCGCGACGCACCTCTTCTCCCTGTCGCGGAACTCCTTGCGCAGCTCGTGGAGCTCGCCGTAGATGGCCTTGCGCTCCCTCCCGCTCTTTGTCTTTTTGATGGAGGCCTGCTTTGCGTCCATCTCAGCGCGGATGTCTCGCACTATGGCACCGGCCTCGGACGTCTGGGTGAGCACGTCGAGGGAGTGGCCAACGACCGATGGCAGCAGTCGGGCGGGGTGACCGAGTCGCACTATGGGAACTTTGTGTGGCGCAAGACGCTCAACAATGTTGTCTACTGAGATGTTGGACGGGCCACAGACAAGTATGCGTAGTCCTCGCTTGAGCATTTGGAGTATAAGCTCGATCAGGGTATGAGTTTTGCCGGTCTGTGGCGTTAGATGGTATCACGGTATAATGTTAGCGTTTCGCGAGGCTTCCAATGACGGGTCCAAAGAGAGATTCCCCCTAATGATACGTACCCCTGGAGGACCATGTATCAATGATATTTCCTGGGAAGCCAAAGCGAAGCGTATTGCATCCTTTTGGGAGTCGTTGAGTGTCGGATCGAACCACTCCAGCTTGCCAAACTCGGGATCTGTCTCCAAGTTCGAGGGAACCGGAGACGGAGAACTGTGACCGAACAGGACACGAATAAAGCTGGAATGTTCTGCATCAACCATCTTTTCCATCCTTTCCATAGTCCAGGTCATGCTACATGCGGAGACTTTGGGATCAGTAAAACACAAACTTCAAAGGCATGGAATATAGAAAGCACATAGCCTGCCAGAAGAAAGATAAAAAAAGAATAAAAAAAGGGGCGCACCACATCAAACCCACCGACGGTATGTGACATCATCAGCCAGCCTGACGACCCAGACCCTCCCCGCGAGGCCCTTCTCCTCCTTGCCGGCAGAGCCAGGCTTGTCGTCGCCAGCGTCGAGGGCGACGCTGAGGTCGGAGCGACGGACGCGGGTGACGACGCCACGGACGCCGTTGCGCTCGAGCTCCCGCGCCTCCCGCTTCTTAGCCGAGCCGGCCGGCTGCTCGGCGACCAACACCACATCGCCGACACGGAGGCCGTGCTCGGGCAGCTCGCTTCCACCGACGGCAGGGTCGGACGAGAGCTCGACCACCGTCCTGCCTTCGGCACCCGTCCGCCGGCCCTGGACGATCAGGTTGGTGAGGGCGGCGCCGGCCCGCTGTAGAGCTGCGGGGGTGTGTGCGCTGATCAGCTCGGCCGCCCCGGCCGCCTCTGCCTCCTGCTCGGCGGCGAGGAGGGACAGCTGCGCGGCCGCAAATGGCTGCACTTGCTCTGCCACTAGCATGACCGAGTTTTGTTTTTGTTTGGGTTGCGGGCGCCTTTTGTGTAAGATTGGTATTGGTATTGGTCTTTGCATGGGATGCAATTTGGTATTATTTAGTTAGGTGGGACTCTTTTTATCTTTTGTTTGGTGTTCTGGGACGCTGTTTGCGGTCGTTATGTCGCTAGTCGCGATTCTTGTTTGTTTGGCGGGGTTTGATGACATCAAATGGACCGGTTGCCTGTCGATGACTTTTCCATCGAGGTAAAAAAAAAAAAAAAAAAAAAAGCAAG
>JAVHJQ010000825.1:0-15780 GCA_031306095.1 Pyricularia sp. CD86 | reverse complement strand
CCTTTTTTTTTTCTTGTCGTTCTCCCGAAATTATAGTTTCCCTCCCTTTTGTTGTATTGCTTCCCTAGTAATGGTAAAAATAAAAAAATAAAAAAATCAACAAAAGACGTGACGACTCACCGCACAAGTTAATTCCGTTTCCAGATCCACCGCTGGCTTGGGTGAATCCATGATGACCCAAACCCGACCTTCGGCAGGCTGCAAATATTGTTGGCCTTGCGGGATCGGTACGGTATGCTGCAAAAAGGCGGTATAAGAAAGCACAGAGGACAGCAGGATGCTCTTGAGAGGCTGAACCTGGTGTTCCTCGTGGTGCCCTGTCCAGAGACGACGACGACAGGCGCCGACAATGGCGGAGGTTGAACACGAGGACGTTGCCGCCCATAATGCGGGCGACGGCGGCGGTAACAGCAGCTGGGGCGGCTCGGCGCTCGCCGTCGTACCTGGTTGGACAAGACTAGCCGGGCCTTGCGGGCGATCTGGTGGGGTTTCCCAGGGCTGTTTTAGCGGTCCCATTGGTGGCATTCTGGCGTATTCCATGAATGCCAAGCTAATGTAGCATTGTCCACCTCAGTTAATAATGCTAGTTCTAGGTCTCACAACTCACAGCTGCCGCACCTAGACAGACGCACCTTCCCGCATGGACGGGCTTGTTTGCGACAAATATGCTCCAGTTGTAAGAAATAATAACGCGGTCTCGTATTTCTTTTTCCTTCTCTCTCTCCTCTTCTGGGCGTCTCTCACGTCAGAGAGATCCAACGTAAGTGGCTCGGATCCACCGGGTAGGTGATCCAACGCCAGAATTTCGCAAAAGAGTTCAAGTTCCAAATATCTATTATTCTCCCTCGCTCACTTTGATATGTACGGGATCTCGCGTTTTGCCGTCTTCCGTCGAGTCAACTCCGCCTTATGTCCATTTCAGCGATGTCATAGGGGACAGCGTCGTCCGACCTCACATGTATATGCAGTATTGACAAGATGAGGCCTGAACTGCGGACCCGCTCTCTTCCGATACGACTGACCAATCCACGACCAACTTTGTTTCTTTTGCATTTGGTTTAAGACATAATAGTAGCAAGGCTGGTTTCTGCACTCTCGCCGAAGCCAACAGACATCTGAAGGATTGGGTGACCCGCTTTCCCAGTCAACTGCCTCACTCTCTTTCTCATGATCGGCTCCGGTATTCATATGAGTACTATGAAGACCAGGCAATGACGCAGGGCCCTCATGCACCCCAACATCACGCGCGCTCTACATTACGTGCATACCATTGGCAACCATCGTGCCAAGTCCACTCGGTTGGGTCAATAGGGTCTGATAATCCAGACATTCTTTTCTTGATCTCATACATAACCATACAAACAACCGTTTCCCCTGGCTTACTGATGAGTCCATTCGGGCTTCTTCTTCTCCGCAAAAGCCGTCATCCCAATCTTCTGATCCTGGCTCCCAAAGAGACTGTGGAACACTCTACGCTCATATTCAACGCCGTCGCGCAGACCCAGATCCTGGCTCTTGTTGACAACCTCTTTGCAGGCCTGGACCGCGACCTTTGAGTAGCTTGCGATTGTCTCGGCCGTTTTGAGTGTGGCCTCCATGAGCTCCTCGTATGTGGCAAAGGAACGGGCAGCAACACCCCACTGGGCGGCCTCGGCGCCAGTCATGGACTTGCCCGTGAGGATCAGCTCCATGGCACGAGCCTTCCCAACCGCCTTGGTGAGGCGCTGACTGCCGCCGGCCCCGGGAATGATGCCCAGCTTGATCTCAGGTTGGCCAAAGTTGGCCGATTCGGTGCAGTAGATAAAGTCGCACATCAGGGCCAGTTCGCAACCGCCACCAAGCGCGTGACCGGAAACAGCTGCAATAATGGGCTTCTTGACCTGAGTGGTCAGGTCTGACCAGTTCTCGATGAATGACTCGGTGTAGGCCTTGGAGAAGGTCAGAGGTGCCATCTCTTTGATGTCGGCACCTGCTGCGAAGGCCTTCTGAGAACCTGTGATTATAATGACCGATATGCTATCCGACTTTTGGTAGTCACCCAGCGCCGTGTTGAGCTCCTTGATCAGCGGGGAGCTGAGGGCGTTGAGCGCTTTTGGCCTGTGGAGCGTGACTATATGATTTAAAGCACTTTAGTTCAGTACTTTGATGACTTATGCTGGAACAAGTCAATCCTTCCTTTTCCCCCATTTTTGATGATGTTCCTTCAGGCCAAATATTTCTCTATTCACCTACCTTGACCGACACCTGGCCTGGGCTCCGAGACCTGAATATGCTCATATCCCAGCCTGGAAGAAGCTGCAAATCCCCTGGTGATTCGCGGCAGGGTAGGTGCCTGTATTTTTGAGGCGACTGGCCGAAGAGCTCTGAAGGCGTTCATGATGATCGATGTGTTCACAGAACCAATTGAGATGATCAAATCAATGCGCCAGTTACCACGCGATCAATTCACAGACAGAGTAGCACAGATGGTTATTTATTGCTTTTTGAAGTGCCTTGGAGAATGTGAAGTTCAAAGAGACTTTTAGGTGGTGCGGACAACGTCAGAGAGGCAAGCAGCAATAAGAAGTTTGGCTTCCAGTGAGAGCTCCCCACCTATGACACGGGCTTGACGGGGTAAGCTGGCTCACAGTGTCAAATTAAACCGTCCATATCCGAGGTCAACCCATCGACATCATAGCGGGTTTGGTTGCTCATGCATCGTTCAAGGGGGTTGCAAGACTTTGGGTGGAGCTCCTATCCCTGTTGAGAAAAGCTCCTTTCCTTCTCAAGCCACAAAACCAGTTGAAGCCACATCACCCCACCGCGGCTTGATTGGATTACTTGCAGAACGATAACTGTAGGTAGCTGAGTGAGTGAGCGTTGCTGCGCTTGCTGGCTTGCTGCGGTACGTACAGTACTCAAAACATTGATTGTAACAACAGCTGGCGGACTGGGCTGGATTGCTTTGAACTGTGATCCACCGAACCCCTGTCACTCCTTACTTCAATCTTGAACGCGCCACCCTGTGCATTACCCTGTTGCATGGGCCAGATTACACCTAATCATATTTTTCCACGCCTTTCGCGACAACCAACAAACCACTTTCCGGGACACACGCCACTTCATCTCGTTTTTGAATGCATGCAAGGCCAGACAGGCGGAATACAACGTATCGCAACTTGTAGCCCTACTACATCCCGCTGCAGCGCTCGACGTTGAACTAAAAAGCAACAGATCGACACTTTGGGCGCTTCACGAACTTCTTGGTCGCAATCAGCTTCTACCAAGGCACAGCAAAACCCACTGTTCTTACCAAACTCAGTTTCAACCCCGGCGACGATGGATTCCGTTGAACTCGATCAGACGCCCTTCGCGGCAGTCTCTGCGCAGACATCCAGGTTATCAAGAGTTGGTGCCCACGATCGAAACATGTTCTGCCCGCCAGGGTCGAGAAACTCCCCGCTTTGCTTGTCGCATCCAGAAGCTAACAATATCTGCTGCAACAGCAATACCAAGTCGTCCTCGACCAGTCAACACCATATGTAATGTACCGATGGATTGGCACTGGTATCGCGCTCGTGCTCTTCTTCACCCGCATCTTCGTGGCACAAGGCTGGTACATTGGTATGGGCTACCCCCTTTTTTTCGCCACAGCTATATCCCGCAAGGTTCAAGTGCTGACGGTTTTGATTTTTTTTTCTTTTTTCACCTTCCAGTCGCGTATGCGCTGGGCATTTACCTGCTCAACCTCTTCCTCGCTTTCCTGCAGCCCAAGTTCGACCCCTCAAATGAAGCTCTGGATAACGACATGGAGGACGGTGCAGTTGGGGGTCTGCCGACGAAGCAGGACGAGGAGTTCCGTCCATTCATCCGCCGTCTGCCCGAGTTCAAGTTCTGGCACGCGGCTACCCGTGCTATCGTCATCGGCTTTCTCTGCAGTTGGTTCGAGGTCTTCAACGTGCCCGTCTTCTGGCCCGTTCTGGTCATGTACTGGTTCATCCTGTTCTTCCTGACGAGTAAGTACATGCAGATCAAAATAGGGCTGGGAAGTACATGTTTGCCATGTGAGAAGGATATACTAACGGGTTTCTCTTGGATGTGATCAGTGCGCAAGCAAATCCAGCACATGATCAAGTACCGCTACGTACCTTTTTCATTTGGAAAGGCTCGGTATGCCAAAAACAGTTCATGAATGACAGGTCAAAGTGGCATTTCGTGACATCATGCACTGGGCTCCTGGTCAAGAACCATATGCTTTTGCATACGATCACGGACCTGATAGCATAATTCACATGTCTTGTTGTGGACAAGGTTTCCTCATTCAGTTCTCGGAAGTGTTGTATGATAAACGAGGAAAGCGTTTTCACGGAGATGACCATTCACCGTGGAGAGGGTCATCTACGTTTACAAGATTTAATATATCATAGGGTTGGTCACTCAAGATCTGGCGAGATCTAGCTACAGAGAAAGGTAGAATGGGGTGAGCGCTGCGCTGGTCACCAATGATTCACCAACAGAAAGCAGAGAAGCTACGTTAAGCTGGCCTAACATTTGAAATGAAGCGAGGGCGTTTGATTGGTGTGAAGCAGCAGAACCTTTTGGGCTATGTTTTGCACGATTTTCCTAGAAAGCATTGAGCTATGCTGCTATACTGCTATACTGATAGAAGCAAAGGTGCACAATCTCTTCAAGACTCGATGGAACTGGTGGTTATTTAATTATATTGCTGAGTTGGCAGTCAACACCAATCTTATGATGGTAATAAATCCCTTGCAGATGTACTTCCTTTTCCAGGACGCACCCACAGACACGTCCATAACGTGGATTTGCAGGAACGTGCAGCAGGGTGGGTTTCAATACAGGGTAGGTAGGAAAATAAAGTACCAGGCAAAAAATAGTGGATCCATGTCAAGCTTCCAGCTCCTAGCGAACTAGTCAAGCTCCCTTTGGTCTTAACATCAAAAAGTCACGTCAAGCCACAAAGCACGCAAAATCATTCAGCGCAATAACCACCGTTGCATCCCAAACCACTACTGCAGAGCTCGATAACATTCGAATTGGTACAAACGCTGGGGAATAAACAAAAAAAAAACAAGCAATGTCGCAATCAGCGTCTCGCGGCGGCGAACGCATGGTTCATCAGGACTTCATCGCGCGCATCAGATATTCCAACACGCTTCCTCCTCCACCAAATCCGCCAAAACTCCTCGAGATCCCCAACACCGGCCTTGCAAGTGGGCAGTACACAAATCCTGGATTCGCATCGCGTCTTGCACGAGAACAACCCCTCAACATTGAAGCCGATGCGGAGCTGGGCATGCCATTGGACCTGGTGGGAATGCCAGGCGTGTTTGATGGAGACGAGAGCTGTAGGATTCACCCCCCAAGCCCTATGAATAGACGGGCTAGTGAGCTTGGTAAAAATCTAGCTAATCACCCCCGATACCACTACTACAGCAATCCAGGCCCCGGCGCAAAACCCAACCATACACCCTCACGACAGGCTGCTACTGCGACCACTGGCAACACTGGGCAAGCCCAAAGCCAACGATGCAGCCGTCTCCTTCCTGAGGAGGACCGAATACATCGCCACGGCAAAGCGCGCGCCGAGCGATGGAGTTAGCCCCTTCATCAAGTCGACAAACAAGCGACCGGGCCAGGCGGGCCCAGCGGCCCGGAGGGCCCTCAAGCGGCCAAGTCCGGAGATTGACGAAGACGCAGGCACGCCGGCGCACGTCAAGCGCAAGATCGCACAGTCGTTCGAGACGGCGGCGCGCGACCTTGCGGACCCGAACAAGCACGTGCGGCACCCGCGCGGCCGCAATGCCGTGGTGAAGGAGGTCCTCCCGCTCTTGCCCGACATGGACGCGTTCCCCGACAGCGGCGCGTACGTGACGGTCAAGTTCTACACGCCACCGCTGACGGGCGTCGCCGACGCCAAGCCGAATGTCTACGACACCCGCATGCTGTCGGCCGTGCTCAAGCCAGCGCCCAAGACGGAGCAGGAGATGGACCGCCTGCGCAGGCTCGAGGAGGCGTACCAGCGCGACCCGGCCAACGTACCCAAGCCGCCGCCCAGCACCGAGCTGGACTTTTACCTGCCCGACACCACGGCGGCCGGGGCCAACTTCCGGCGCAAGTTCGACGTAGCCGACCCGGAGAAGGACGACGCTGCACTCTACACGTCGGGCGAGTACTTCCAATTCAACCGCATCCGGCGGTACGAGACGGCCGAGGAGGTGGAGCTCGACCACACCAGCAAGTACGACGTCGAGGTTCTGCTGTCGCTCGGCGACGAGGACAACGGCACGGGACGCCCCGCCGCGCTCTTCTACCCCGTCATGCAGCGTAGCGTCATCAAGTCGCAGCGCGGAAAGAACATCCTGCGCACGCGTGGCCTCATCGGTGGACCGGACGACGAGGAAGAGATCATTGACCAGCTCGACGTCACGGTCGACGATGCACCGGCGGACATGCAGGAGATGATGGACTACTTCAAGAGCCAGCCGCGGGTCGACCCCAATGCGGGCTTGGAGGACGAGGACGCCGCCGACGACGGGGATCGCGAGAAGCAGGGTTCGCCGGCTGGTCGTGACGGCAGCCCAGACTCGGCAAACGGCAAGGCCGGTGGTGACTCGGAGGAGCAGGATGCCGAAGGTGACGAAGAGGAGTAAAACTGACGTAGCGGGCACTGGCTCGTGAGCCTGTCGATCAAGCGCGGAGAACGGTGGCCTGTAATACTTGTGTAGCTATAGAGGTTCAACTTGCTCAGGTGCAGAGCTCTATCCCGTTATCGTAGCTACTTGCTTGCGTGTCTGGGATTTAATTTTCGAGACCATACATCCTAGGAGTCTGCGGTTTGCATCAACCCTTCTAGTCCGTAATGGGTATGGCCAGCTGGTCTTGTTTTCGTTGGAATGACTTGTTGTGACCCAAGGATATATATTCGAAACAACATCATGTATGTATAATAACATAATGCCTCTATCGCCAGCTGTGGCACAAGACATAAGATATATATAAAAGATCAGGCAAAAGAACAAACGCCATCCAATAATCAATATGAACAAAAACCCAGATATACACCCGAGAGTGGCATGCTAATCCCACAATACTCCTTTCAATGCATGTATACAAGTAACACGTGGAACCGTGCTATCAAGGCGAATACCCGATGTTCTGCCTATCGTCGTCCACAATACGGCCGTACCTAAAGAATAATTCAGTCTTGTCAGCTCAACGTGAAACGGGAAAAAAAGAAGTTATCAAACATGGGCCAGAGCCCGGTATCAAACACTCACTCAAGTAGCAACCTAAAGAACCACACCTCGAGGTCCTCATTCCTCAACACCTTGGCAGCCCACTCCCGACCGCTGAGAGCCATCCTCTCGGCCAGCTCGTCGCCGCCGTCGACGCCACCCTGGCTAAAGTACCTGACGAGCTCGGCCCAGTCGTCGCCGCGGAGGCTCATGGGCACGTAGTGGACCCAGGGCTTGAGCCAGTCGGCGTGCCACTCGCGAAATATTGACAGCTTGTAGACGAGGCTGCGCGACCGGAGAAAGGCGTAGAAGCGACCCGAGAAGGCGTTGCCGTCCACGTCCAGCAGGTGCCGGTAGTGCCAGGCCGACTCGGGCCGGGTCCGGCCCTTGACGGTGAAGTGCCGCTCCTGCTCGTCGCAGTCGGCTGGGTCACACTGCCCGACGTGCGAGAAGAAGACGTCGAAGAGGGACGCGAGGCGGCTGCGCGATGCGGGCTTTGCCTGCCATGACTGCTGCGAGGCATCGCTGCCTTGCATGGGCTCGAGGATCTTGGCCGACTCGCCGTTGCTGAGCTTGTCCACCATGCGCTGGCGGTGGTGACGCCTCCAGCCGCCGTTGCGGCTGTATCCGCCCGTGGTCGAGCCGCGCCAGTACAGCTTTGCCTTTTTGCTCTCCCAGCTCGGGTCCTGCGCCTCGTCGTACGCGACCCTTTCGTACCAGTACCAAGGGGCAGGGTACAGAATGTCGGCGTAGCTCGACACCTTGGACGCCGAGAATATGGGGAAAAGCTCTTGGACAACGCTGTAGGCGTTGGGCCTCTCGAAGAGGCCGAACGAGGTGGCAAGGGATGGCGACGAGCAGACGTCGGACAGTGCCGTGGCGTTGTACACGAAGCCCAACTCCCCCATCAGCGATTGGGAGACGTCGTCCACGCGCTCCGAGTCGTCGAGGATCCGCGCTGCCGAGCCTGGACTGCACGATGCCCGCGAGTGCAGCCAAGAGGACTGGTGCGCATACGTATTGAACCGCGTGGTCCCGACGGCGTCGAACCCTCCCTCGGGCGCAAGCCCCACGGGCCTCACCTCGCCCCCGGACGAGGCGAACGAGTTCCTAGGCTTCTTGCCCGCAGCAGCCGCGGCCTTCTCCTCCGCGGCCCGCGCAACCAACCTATCCATGTCGTCGTGCGGCACCACGACGCGCGGCTCATCATGAACGTTGAAGGCCAAATCCATGTCGGGCAGGTGCTCGACGAACGAAGCCATCATGCCGCTGAGGGCTTTGCGGTGCCAGTCGTTGCCGCCCGAGATGTGCGCGACCCTGCCGGCGCGGACCTGCACGCCCAGCAGCAGATTCCCCGCGAATCCCAACGCCTCGGCGGCGCGGCCGCGGACCGTGGCTGGCCGCAGGCCCCAGAACGGGGTCAGCAGGTCCGCGACGCCGTCGAACTCGTCGACGAGCTGCACGTCGCGCGCGCGCGCAAACTCCCACCACTTGTCAAAGTTGGGCGGCGGCGGCAGGCCATCGTGCCGCCGGCGGTACTCGGCCACGGCGTCCTGGAGCGTTTTGGACTGCCGGGCCAGCGTGGTTTTCATCTCGGCCTCGGCGACGCGGATGAGGTGCGACACGGGGTGCTGGCCTGGGGGTGCTGGCTTTGGCCCGCGGCCTGCTGCTGGCGGTATGGTGTCGTCAGGGACGGCAGGTTTGGTTGTCGTGGTGGATGATGATGGTGATGATGACGGGTTTTGGTGTGTGGCAGCCGGGACATTGGCGCTCAGGGGCTTTCCAGGACCTGTCCATAAACCTAGCAGGTACAGTGTGCATATGGCGGCAACAATGGCGATGCCGAAGCATTGCTGTTTCCGGGATCTTAGCATCCCCATTGTGGGTGAAGCACCTTCGCCTTGTCCTCAAATGTCGACGACTGTTTCACTTGGAAAGACCATACAGATTTAGACAAACGGAACAAACGTAATTTACACGAATGGGAAGAGTATTTCGAATGATGGATTTCACAGAGCAAGGTTGGTAGAGGAACTCGGATATTTTGCATGCGTGGCTCACAGATCGGTAGGAGAAACAGGATTTGGGTGATTCTTGCTATTGGGCAAGTGGCAATAGCTGGGCTGTGCTTGGCCTGAAATTCGGCGGGGTTTTGTGTTTCTTTTTTTTTTTTCATTTGCAAGTTTGTAAACAACGTCATTTTAATGCCAAGACAAGCAACCACTCGTTACTGTGAATATAGACAACTCTTTGAATATTTCATATTCATATTCAACTCGAATGGCGTTGTCTCTGAAAATTTGAAAGGCACATTCTATTATAGGGTTGACCATTGGGAAGTAAACGCCGTGTTTGTTTGCTCTGTTGCGCGCGCGTTCTATATCATCGGTTGCCCAGCAACGATCCCTCACTGAACCTATTTCAGGAAACCAAGTACGCATATCAGGTCCGAATATTACCCAAAGGCAGCTATCCATCTGTCAAATCTGCAAATGTACAATTTCTGGTTGGTTCTCTGAGCAGAAAAAAAAGAAAAAAAAAGTATTCAAAATTTGCATTGTCTATTCTTTCCATTATCCCTGACCCATGGTCCCGATCTATTTGAAATTCAGAGTGCAGCTACATCAGGGAACCGCTATAGAATGCGCAAAACGCCGCCTGAAGCAACACAAGTAGTACAGTGGGAAAACAGAAACATAAGAAATCAGAGATGGAAGGAAAATAGGAGAGTCAGTCTTTGCGTTGCTCTGCTCCACATAATAAATGGCGAACCGCTCTTCATTTAGGTCTTGAGAAAAACGAATGTGGCCCGAGAATGCTCAGGAAGTTATTTTCATCTTCAGGTCGTCCGTCTGTCGTTTACTCTCGTGATACGTCACGGCCAAAGATCTTGGACTTGACCCAGTCGTTAATAACAAGGATACGGTTGCGTGCTGGATGGTCAGAGTCAGTAATCGGTCGTAGTAGAGTAGAAATCACATTGAAAATCGGAAAAAAAACATACCACTGAAGCACATGGAAAGGTAGGCGCTCCTCCAGAACAGGTATGTCAGCCTGCCACCGGTGGCAAAGTTTCCATCAAGCCAGCTGATGTCGGCGACTGCCTTGTCGGAGCCAATGTAGGCCAGAGAACCCTGGTGAGAGTACTTGAATGGCCTGATGTCCTTGATGCGGCGCAGCTTGCGCTCGTACTCGGCAATCTCGGCGCTAACCTCAGCCGGCGCCCTATCCGCCTGCTTCACATTGAGCGACGAGCTGAGCTCTTGAATCTTGTTCTCGAGCGCCTCCGTCATGGCCATGTTGTTGAACAGACGGGCCAGGAAGGCACCTTCTTGCGAGGCCACCTGAGCGGTGGGCCCGTATCCCGCTACGGCACAGTCGCCGATGGCCCAGATGTCGCGAGCACCCTGCACGACAAGGTACTCGTTAACGGCGAGACCGCGACGCGAGTCCTTCTGTGCGGGTATCCTGGAACAGAGATCCTTGACCAGAGGGCGGACGGCGTTACCCGTCGCCCAGACGAGAAGGCCGTAGGGCATGACGCGCTTCTCCTTGGTACCGTCGGGGCGGGTGGTGGTGGCCTCAACCGACTTGTCTGTGACCTTCTGGACCATGGTCTTGGTCTCGATGTTGATCTTCTCCTCCTTGAGCGTGCTCTCGGTGTACTCGATCAGCTGCTTGGAGAAGCTAGGGAGAACGCTAGGCAGAGCCTCGACCAGGGTGACCTTGAATCGGTCGCTGATCTCGGGGATCAGCTTCTTGATGTCCTCCTCGAAGAAGTCGGCAAGCTCGCCCGCGAATTCGACACCAGTGGGTCCTCCACCGACGACGACGACGCTCAGCAGGCGGTCGATCTCCTCAGGAGTCTGGTCCTTGAAGGCGGCCGTCTCGACGCAGTCCATGATCTTCTTACGGATCAACTGCGCATCGCCAATCTCCTTGAGGAAGCAAGAGTGCTCGCGCACGCCGGGGATGCCGAAAGTGGCGTTCTCTGCACCAACACCAACAACCAGCATGTCGTAGGGCACCTCGGTCTCGGCCATGTCTCCCTTGACTTCTGAGGTGTCAAAGATCTTGACGACCTTGCGGTCAGGGTCGATGCTGCTGGCCTCAGCCTCATAGTACTTGACCTTGGCCTTCTTGTTGCGCAGGATGGTCCTCACCGGCTCCATGATGGAGCGGTGCTCGATCGTGCCAGTAGTACATGACGGCAGCAGAGGTGTGAAGAGAAAGTAGTTGCGCGGTGAGATGACGATGACGTTGTAGTTCTCGACGTCGAGGTTCTTCATCAGGGAGACGGAACCCCATCCCGTACCTGAAATCGGCAGCAACCAGACCCGTTAGCAGAAAGCTCTTTTGCTCAATTGCATACAAGATGAGTCAGAGCACATGACGCGTTGGTCCGACTCACCGAGAATCACCAATGTTTTCCTGTTTGGGTCCGGGTCGGCGGGTTCGGCGGGATGCCTCTCCTGGTAGATTGAGTAGGCCGTGTAGCCCAGACCACCGATCAGAGATAGCTGGATAAGACGCCACAGAAAGCGCAGTTTCCTGAACTTCTTCTTTGGGGGTTGTTGCGGCGAGAGAGTGGCCGCAGGAGCTTCTGTTGACTCGAGCCTGCGTTGGATCTGCAATTGACTCTGTACTGAAGCAGGTGTGCTGTATACGGGACGTCGTGTCCTCATAGACATGAATCGATAGTGGGACTGGAGGCGGATGGCAGGCTGCGCGACCTGCGACAGACGTGCTTGCTGCGGCGCAAGCCGAGCAAGTGCTCTGGCAGACGCCATTGCGGCAGCAGTTTGACCTGAGAAAAATCCTTTAGACCTAAAGAAATATAGATTTGGCTTCTCTACGTCGATTTATGCCGTGTTTTTTGCTGGTTCGTAGCTTGATTGTGACGGAGGTAGGAATGAGAATTACAAGCAGCTTGGTCGTCGATTTTTTTTTGGGACCGAGATTGCCAATCGTTGATATCACATGCAGGAAGCTTGGCACCCTCTCTGCGGGTAAAAGAAAAAAAAATTCTTGAAAGTTGCGCTGTTTTGCGACGGGCTTTTGTCGGGGTTCCACTGTGACGATGACGGGAGCACCAGGGTAGGGATAAAGCTGATGTGGGGGCTACCAAATTGATTGAGCTCAGTGTTATCTATCGCGACTTTAGCCAGCAACGTTAGTCACAAAATGGCGATACTAACTAAGGTGAGCAACAATGCCTTTGGTCGAACAATGGGGCTAATATAGGCAAACAAATCATTTACAATATCTCCGACAAGCAGCATCCTAACTCTTAGATGGATACAAATACTACGCTTATATCAGGTTCCAGGAGGAAAAAAAAAACTTCACCATAAGCCAACCTCCTCTACAAGCATGGAAGAGCGGCGTAGCTCCACTATCTTTCATCATAAGGTGGTCGATCAAAAATTTTGGTCAGCCACTTCCCCTAAGAAAGAAAAAAAAGAAAAAAAAGCAGCCAGTGAGTGATCCTTGATCTTCCCGTCCATTGACAAGATCCAATACCTTATCTATCCACCTATTTACCTAGGTACCTACCTAAGTAGGTTTCTAGCACCACGCAAAATTGAATCTGTGTAAGGGAATTTCCCCTGCTACACACCTGCCTTGCCGCTCACTGATCAGCCCGGCGATTGCTTTTCTCTCGGTTACTTGCTGCCCGACAGCTAGAGATGTCCTGAATTTTATGAATCACTCACTTACTGGACACAGGCAAACTTGTACAGTACATGCAGTACATGAATGCTATGTATGACTCGAACACAGCGGTTGACTTTCTTTGATGTTTCTCAATCTCACACATCCATCCCCACTGTGTTGATTCTACAGCCACGCCGCCCGACTTATCCGTAGGCTGCAAGGCCTGATCGATGGCGTTTTGTCTGTGTCGCCTTGGCATATATCTTTTCCATTCTCAGGTCAATTGGTGCCGCCACCCGCGCACTTTTTCAACGCAACAATGTACAGATTCTCTTGCAAACAAAGTACAAATCCTATCTATCTAGGTCTAGTACAGTTGTCGCTTGTCACGTTTAATTTTGGCAGTTTGATTCGTGCCTGGTTGGCTACAGGCGTATCCCAGCATTTGAGGATTCTGCATCAGGCTCAACCATCGAACCAAACTGCCGGGTGCAAATGTTCCTACTTATACTCCCACAGCAAGCCCGGGCTTCGTCACTCTTCAAGCACTGGTTTTTGGTTCTGTCTCCGTGAAACTTGGTTTCAACCCACCTTTGAGCCTAGTCTGCATTAGGAACTTCAAGACACGACACGAATACAACTGATGAGTTGTCGGCTGCTACTGACGCTACTTGTTAATTGTGTATGATCACCGGCTCCGAGATCATGAAAGCTGGAAGCAATTCTGAAGCTTACCGGTACGTTGTTGCAATGGCTAGTCTGTGCAGTTCGATTAAATGATTGAGAAAGTGGGGAACTGAAAAAGGAAAAGAAGAAGAAGGAAAAACCGAGTGTCCGTGTCCGTATTAAACTTACTCGAGCTTGCCTTAAGCGAGAAGATCATGCCTACGATAGACAACTCTTGAAAAATCTTATACGCAGTAGTCTCAGGTGCAATTAGCGTATCATTTTTTCTTTCATTTTTCTCACCTTTTCTCTCTGATTTGTTAATTCATCTACTTTTTTCATGGGTCAACTAACGATGTTCATTGCCGAACTCAAAATCCTGTACAAATGGACTCAAGGGCTAACCAGAAAATCACCAAAGCCGTAATGTTTCCTCAAATAAACTTTCCTTACTTCTACCGGCATTCCATATCAAGCGCGGTAATGCTTTTTTGGTACTTTTTGCCGCGGCTATCAGTAGGAGAAACCCCTGCTATCAGGTTGCGTCCATTTATTTACTTGTGCGTTCTAATTCGGGGGTGCTTAGACCTCCTGTTTGTATGATCTACACGATTGACGTGATGTAGAACAAAAAAGAAGGACTTGTGTCAAGGTCGGGGAAACAGAAAATTACCCAGCCCGCGGATAACGCACATGGGAAAATCCTGGGGAGGTCAAGGAACCCATACAAATATGACGGGCCTCTGATCCGTGGGGAATGCCAGGCTGGTTGTTGGTGCCAAGTTGACATCCTGCCCCCTATCTCCGGATGTTCGTCCCGTCAAGCCTTTCTTTCTTTCCTTTAGTGTCTTGAGTGTGTAGTTGAAGTGAAAGCCGGCAGATCATTCACACCGGATCAAAAAGACCTGTGTTGATGTTTCTCTCGACGTCGTTGTTGTGCGACAATTCTGTGAGTCGTACTTGGCATTGTTTCTTTACCTCTTGTTCAGGCCTGGATCAAACACGGACCTTCAGGCGATAGGCCACAGATTTGTCGGCTAGATTGTCTTTCTTACAGCGGTGGGGTGAAAATGGGCCGAAAGTTGACCATGTGGTCAGCTCAATTTACTCTCATAAAACCAATGGTTTATTTCATCGTAGTATTGCTACTACGGCAATACTCATAACGTAGCAAGCAAAGCAAAGCAGAGCAGGGTAGGGGTATTTCATCTTTACTCAATACCACTCACAAGAACTTAATCGATTCTTGACGGTAAAAAGCGTCCGAACCATCACTCCCAATAGAGACTAAAGCCTTTTCCATCATTCCATCATCGTTCAATTCAATCAACAAACACCCCGCTCATCCCGTCTCGATGCAAATGTGAAAAAAGTCTTGGCTGTTGGATTCCCTTGTAACCAACCATTGAAGCGGCTCTGCGGGAGTTGGCGTGGAGCTGGGCAGGGGCTCCCTGGTTTCTTCTGGTATTTGAAACCATAAACTGCCCCTGCTGAGACAGCCCAACCCCTGTAGCTACCACATACGCGACCCGTCTCTCGCCTCAGATATTCGCGACTTCGCTGACCATGTTTAATGCATGGTCCCCGAATACCATACCGCTAAGCACATTTATCTTAGCACACCAAATATGTGCCTAATTATGTACATACCTGCCTTGCTGCTTGACGTGATCAATTGGTCAATGTCTAGCAATGGGACCCTCCTTCTTGGCAGGATATTCCTTCCAGACCATGTTTGCAAAGTCCCCGCACGAATGAATACTATCCGGTCCCGTCCCGCTCGCCTAAGATACCTAGCACTGAGACTGCCCTATGATAACCAGAGGCGGGTATAACAACAAAGTTATGTAACTAAATTCAGCAGATGACAGCTCACTCAAGGCCTCTCGCAGCCGGGGACGACAAGGGCACCCGGGATGTATACTGCCAAGATGATCGATCTTTGTCGGGAGTGCCATTCATTTCCTTCTGACCCATTCTTCTTGGGGTCCAATGGATGAAGCGTTGGGCTGGCTGTAACCTAGACATTAGACAAGCCCATCCTTTCTGTATGGAGTTTTCCTCAATCGTGCTTGTTGCAAACCGGCGCGTGCCTCGGGTTTTGTCCTGTGTCCAGTCCCCCTCCCCTGACCCCTTCATGCCCCGTTCCCCGAGTTTGTGAAGTCGCATCCATCTGGGTGCACCGACTCTTAGGTGCCTAGCGTGGTTTCTATGGCCG